>CM030372.1:3737870-3983941 GCA_003604175.2 Clonorchis sinensis | reverse complement strand
AGATGATTGGGCTGGGAAGTGCAATTCTGTGAGCAGCGGGGGTTTTGAGATGGCCAAGGGAATTTGCAGAGGAAGGACGAAGCCAGTGTATTCACGGATTCACGGATTGATACACAGGAGCGAGGTTTTTGCCCAAGTTTCCCGGGTCGGTTTTGTTTTTGTCGTTCAGCAGCTGTCGTTCGCCTGAAAGGCACAAGTGAAAAAAGGGTGTAGCACTGCTCTTTAAGTTCTCAGCGCGGGGCAGTATGTTTGCCAGCGCGAGGACTCGCGTAAATAAGTGTCTAATAGTGTTTTGAACTGAGTTCTAGAGGGAGCGTGGACAACCGTCTCAGGAAGGTTATTCCACGCAGCAACTACCCGAAATGAGAAAAAAGTTTGCCTAATGAAGGTGTGCGCTCTGAGCTTAAAAATCTTCTTACCGTGTCCCCGCCGTGTGTTTGCTGGGTCAACGGTGAAAAACCTGTTGGCCAAGCCTTGTTCAAACAGGGCGTAAGTAAGGATTAAGTCCCCTCGGAGGCGACGATACTCCAAGGGAAAGAGGTCGAGTACCGCGAGACGCGTTTCGTGGTCCATGGACTTGAGACCGGCAACCATTTTCGTAGCAGCTCGCTGGACACGCTCAATGAGGATTACGTCTTTCGTGCGTCCTGAGTAGACAACCGGGTTGGCATATTCAAGGAGCGGTCTGACATAGGCCCCATAGAGTATTTGGAAGTCCGTGCGAGTAATACGAGAGAAGGTACGCCGAATCATCCGTAGAACAGCGAATGCCTTCTGAGCCGATTTCTCAAGGTGCAGTGAGAAGGACAGGTTTGGAGAGAGCCAGATACCCAAATCTTTTTTGGCATCTATCCTCGTGATGTCTTCTGGTCCTTTCTCACCATGCATGACAAAGGAGTTCGCTGAGTCTCCTCCAAATGACATATGGACGCACTTTTCGTCATTCAGAGGAAGGTGCCAGTCCAACGACCACTGCTTTGCGGCGTCTACATCAATTTGGAGGGCACTGGCATTGGAACTCCACGATTTCAAGTCGTCCGCAAAAAGTAGACATGGACTTGAAATAACATCTGGAAGGTCATTGACGTATATCAGAAACGGCAAAGGTCCCAAAACGGAGCCCTGAGGAACTCCAATGGAGACCGGCGCCGCAGAAGAGTAGGTCGAGCCTACTTTCACTCGGAATGATCTGTCTGATAGGAATGCCTTGATCCAGTGTAGGATTTTCCCTTGAATCCCGTAAGACTCGAGTTTGTGGAGCAGAGGGACGTGTGGGACTCGATCAAATGCTTTTGAAAAGTCGAAAAATATGGCATCCGATATGAGTCCCTCGTCCTTGGCTTGGGTTAAGCTGTCCATAAATACGAGCATGTTCGTCACGCAGGAACGGTTTGGGAGAAATCCGTGTTGAGCTTGAGAAATCAAGTTGTTGGAAGTAAGGTGATCTAGAATGGCTCGCTTCAGAATGCGTTCCATCACCTTGCATGGCACGCTAGTGAGGCTTATAGGCCTGTAGCTGCCAGGCGATAGTCGGTCACCAGTTTTGTAGATTGGCGTGACAATCGCTTCCTTCCAAACAGAGGGAAGGTGGCCTTCGTCAAGCGACTGACGAAACAGCAGATGGAAATGAGTTGCCAGTGTGTACGACGTTTCCTTCAGGATCCTTGGGTGGACTTCGTCGGGCCCCAACGCGCAGAATGGGTTGATCTTGTGCAGGAGTTGACGAATGTCCTCCACCGTGAATACCAAGTCGGTTAGATGCCGTTCGTAGGTACGCCTTGACAACGTTGGATGTGACGAGGACGCTGGGACTGAATACAGACCTGCATAGTGATCTCTGTAGAACTCAGATACCACTATTGGGTCACTCGTGGGTTCCCCGTTCCTGTCCCTCAGGGAGAACGCGGATGGCTTGTTTCTTCGGCGATGTCGCATGTATTTGAACAGCACATTTCTGTTCTTCCGGGCGAGGTCTAGAATGGTGGCTTGTTTTCGTATGTTCCATTGGCGGATTTCCGATTTACAGCGGTTCCGCATTTTACGAAATGCCAGCTCATCTTCTGTGTCTCCTGTAGTCAACTTTTTGAGAAATAGTTGTGACCTCTTTTCCAGAAGACGCCGGATTCTTTTGGGTAGTTTACGGCTCATCCGACTGCGTGCTGTTTTTTTTGGGACTAACATCGCGTCAGCCTCGTGAACTTTCTGGACAATAGTCCTATATAAGTCTTCCACTGAGGCTGGCCCCAGTTTCACTTGGTTAAGAAAGATGCGCATTCCCGAAAAGTCTGCACGGCAGAAGTTTCGAATCCACGTTTGGGGTTCGGGATTTCTGGCCCAATAGCAGATGAAATCAAAGGTGAGCACACAGTGGTCGCTATGTCCCAGTGGAGCGTTAATTGTCACCTGATCAACGAAATGTCTTTCGTTGGTGATGACCAGATCCAGGAGGGACGGTTGTTGGCCCGCGCGGTATCTGGTGGGTGCAACGACATGTTGAGTCCAAGCGCTCTGTTGAACGACTTCGGTCAACGCCGCTGCAAAGGGTCCACTTGATCCGACGCACTGGAGCTCCGTCCAGGGGGCCTTTGGAGCGTTGAAGTCACCTACCAGCAGGAGATGAGTGAAGTGGTAGCTGGAGGAGAGTTGCCCAAGGGTTCGTATGAGGAAGTGGTCATCTTCCGGAGGACTCGAGGGGCTACGGTAGACCACACCGAGAAGGAGAGAATCGGACCCGCGCAGCGGGACTTGAAGCCACAGTGCATCACAAAAAGGTGCAGGAGTGGTATCAGAGAGGACAATCGGGATTGGCAGGGCCGCATGTAAGTATAAAGCAACCCCACCAGCTCTCCCTCGTTTTGAGTCAGCTCGAAAAATAGAGTAGCCGTCTATTGAAGTCTCCGCGTCAGAGACATCTGGTGTGAGCCAGGTCTCTGTGAGTGCGATAATGGACGGCTGTTCAAGACAAATTGACTGTTTAATATCGCAAAGTTTGTTGAAGAGGCTAAGACAGTTTGTGGACAAGCATTTCAACACTGTCTCTGCTGCCTCCGAAGGTGAGGAGCCGAGAGTTGTGTAACCAGGGAGGTTAGCAGGCTTAATAGCTGCACGTCGGGTTTGAGTCGAGGGCTCCGAGGGGACCTCTGAGGCATATTTGTCTGCTCCCTCGATTGGTGGTTTCGTGGGTTGCTTTTCATTTGCAGGGTTTTTTTCGCCCTGTGGGAGCCCGGTTTGCGCGGGCCTATTAGTTTTGGTGGACGAAGTTTTTTTCCCCGTGGGCGAAAATTTCGACCATTGCTACTTGTAGCCCTTTCTTTAACTTCTTCTGGACGGCCAGGTTCGCTGTTGCTCAATGGGCGATCTCGCGTCTGTTTGGTTTCTTGGGCATTTTGGCGCGATTTGGTCGGAAAGGTGCCTCTGTGATGCTTTGAGCGCTGGGTTGCAGCACCGGGTAGTTTTTTTGGTGGTGCTCCCATGAGGCTGGTTTTCTCAGAGGACTGCACCTTGAAGCCAGCCAGCAGTTTTCTGATTTGGCGAGTTGTATATGGCTTGTTTTGCCGCAGTCGCCTTTCTTTCGCGCCTGTGTGGTCATCCGAGTCACCCGCGATTAGCGTGGCCAACTGGGTGTATGAGGGACTGTCCGGTTCGCCGTGGTCAGGCTTGTGGCTTTGATTGTCATGGTCCTGGGCAAGAGTTGTGTCCACAATCAAAGAGGCTACTTTAGACGGAGTGGAGCTAGAGATTGGCAATTTCACAGCCTCAGTGGATGTGCGGTTCTCGCAGCATTCCCCGATGTCGACGTCAGCGCATGTGGTTGGTTTGCCGGTAGGCTTCACCACTTGACTCCGCTCGTTTGACCCAATCCAGCTCGGTTGTAGCTTGGGTGTGGAGTTCACTGTTGCACCTTTGACGTCTGTTACGGAAAGAAGTGCTGATAACTGTACGTACTTTGGGCGCTCCGTCCACGTGAGACTTGCCTCCTCCAGAGCGTCACTGCCTATAGAGTTCGAGGGGTCCGCGGTGGTTGAGTAGAAACTGCTGTCCGGAGTCGCGGTCGTTTGCCTCGGCGTGCTTTCAGGAGCACAAGGGGCTATAACTACAATCGGTTTGGCCTTAAGTTTGGGATCGGCCGAAATGGCGTCATCCGGAAGCTTTTTCCGCATCTCTTCCCTAGAACTGCTGTGGCCTAGCTTCCGTGCGGGCGATCCTCAGATAGACGCCTGATCGTTGGATTTGTCTTTTGGACGCTGGCAGCCCGACCCAAAATCTTCTGTACGGCTGACGGTGAGGAAAGGGTAACGAGAAGCTCGAGTGTTCGCTTGCTTCCCTTCTGGCGTAACCAGTCTGCGTGAAGCGATTCGTGGTCAGGCTTTGAGAGGACACTGCCAAGGAGCGATTGTGCCTGCTTTGTTGGTGTGGCTTTTCTAGAGAATGACCCCCAGATTATCAGTCTGCTCTCCCTTACGCGTCTGTCCACTAGAGACGCCGTGGCGGTCTTTATTGCCGCATCGGAGAGCTGGATAACCTTTTTGGCAGCCAGCAGACCAGGGGTGGGTAGTGCAAGGTACTCGTTCAGCGAGGAAAGTTCCTTGTCAACTTTCGTCCAGATCGCTGCATTTTTAGTGTTTGCGTCTGTCAGAGCTTTAGAGAGAAGCTCGAGTTTCGTCGCGAGTACATCGATTAACGAGGAGCACTTACACTGGTCTGTGTGATTCGGTAGTGAGGAATTGGTCTTGTTTTTTATGGCTTTGTTTTTTATGGCTTTGTTTTTTATGGCTTTGTTTTTTATGGCTTTGTTTTTTATGGCTTTGTTTTTTATGGCTTTGTTTTTTATGGCTTTGTTTTTTATGGCTTTGTTTTTTATGGCTTTGTTTTTTATGGCTTTGTTTTTTATGGCTTTGTTTTTTATGGCTTTGTTTTTTATGGCTTTCTTCTTAGTTTGGGAATGCATTGCACCCTTAATGTAGAGGCAGCTGGCGCATACAAACGGGTCAGGAGAGTTAGCCAGTTGGCTTACCTGGTCGTCCTGTAAACCCGTGCATTTAAAGTGCCACCAGGCCTTGCAGGTGTGGCATTGCATACCCCGTCTCACGTTCGACGGACAGCCATTTCGCCCACATCTGTTGTGGACCATCGATGACTGCAGAGAGCAGCCTGCATTGACTAGTGACATGAGTGCGACTAGATGCAGAGTAGGAACTGGGTGCAAAGTAACGGGGGTTGCCACGTAAATGTTATGTTGGTGTGAGAAAATTCAACAAATAACACGTGTAAACTCTGTAAATAGTTTGAACAGTGAAAGAATTCTTTAACGAACTTGCACGAGGGAAAAACGAAACCAATTTCGAATGTACCGCGCCTTGGAGTCAGCTGGGCTTCAGGTGAGCCTGTCGTAAACCGGAGTGATTTGCAAATTAGTGTGTTTCCCGGAACCGCTTTTGTTAATACTGATGCTGCATCCTGTAGAGGACAAATGAGGGTGAAACAATGTCTGTAGGTACCCTGATATTATAAAAATGAGGAGAGAAAAAACTCAGTTACCACAACAAAGAACGCCTGTATAAAATCGTTTACTGCATTTGCCGTGCAGGAAGAGGAATTCGCCACTCTAGACTCAATTTTGACAGAAAAATTATCGTGTCTCGGGTTAAAATTCAAGGGCGGTCAATCTTAGGCGACGGTAGAAGGAGCAACAAGAGTTTATGGAGCGGTCCGCGCAAATGCGTGTATTGTTCGGGAAATTCTGAAAGGATGAGGGAAAGAGTGCTCGTAATACGTGGAATATGAAATAACACCGGATATTCTGAAGTGCACTGTCACTGGGATTGTCCGAGATGTTGCATGGTAGATTTAGAGGTTGGTGGGAGTATAGATAAACTAATAGAAGCCGTGAAATAAAATCAGTCGGATACTCGGGATGCGTTCCCGTACACTTCACACCTCCAACCCCTTTAACGCATTTCATCACACAAAAAGTCCGGCACGCGTTCACGCATGTTTAGCGCGGCCACGTTGCCGTGGAAGAGAAATGCCGTTAACACTTTGATCTGTTTTGTCTTGTCCTCAGTGTTCCTTGCCCTGTTCAGTTTAAGACCAGTGTTATTCAACCATGCACCCACTCTATGGTGCTCTTCGATACCGTACCCAGAGCCGTTTCTATGGCAGATCACCAATAAGCTCAACAAAGTCAGCAACACCGCCTCACTGTTGAGCCAGGGGTATCAAGCTGTGGTAACTCAGAATGGCCCACTTCAGATGCCACTGTTCGGTTACTCGTGAGTATCTGGCTTTTGTCACTCTGGGGCAAGGCTCGTCTGTTAGTTGTTGTCCTGTTAAATTTAGCAGCACATTTTTTCTCCAGGCGTGGCTGGGTATCAGCGTCTGCTTTCCTACGTTCATTTGTCGGATTACAGAGGTTTTGCATCATACGAACTACAAACTGGTCATCGGGCGCCTGTAGTTGCCTATTTGGTGAATCGTTTAAAACTCATCTCGAAATGCACTAAATCCCTCTGGATAGACTTAGCTCGTTTGACTGCCTGTTTATTTCTCTGATACGCCTTTTGTAACCCTGGTCATAAACCCTACAGCCAAAGGCTACGAGGTTTTACCGGTGATTTTGGGTTTTAGTTCAAAATGGCCGGTTGGATTGAGCCAACGCTTCTACCCCACTAGACCCGTCGTTCTGCTGCTTGATTTTTCACCATTAGCACTTTTCCTGTCAAGCAGGATGCCTCTTGTTCGTCCCTCCCTCTTTTTTGTTTTTGGCCACCACCTTCAAATTCTGACGATTTGATCTTGCCTCAGCTTGACATTTTCCCAAAAATACAAAATTGAGTGGACTGTTCTCCTCTGCGTCTGCCGGTTTAGAGGTGACCACTTCTTCATCGTGTAATGCCCACTGCTTATGACACTGTCGCTTTCCCACGCAATACCCTGTACCCACAAATCCCAGCAGTCATGTTTTATTCTCACTGTAACATTATAATCATGCCTGGCGGTATACCACCTACCATTTAAGAATAAACCGCATTATTGTTTCAAAAAACTTACCGCACCCCCTGGAATGCTGTCATGCACGCCTCTGCTAAAGCCGGTCCTATTCAAAGGTAGTCAAGGAGAATACGCGGTCATTGAAAATTTCCTAGGTGGAAATCTATAAGCCCCGACTTGGTAAAAAACCAAGCCAAATATCAGCCGCAGTATCCACGGCATTCCAGAGTATCCTACTTAACTCTTCGTTGGTAATAACCAGATCCAACAGGGTTGGTGACTGCCCCACGCGACTATACCATTAACCATCCCGCATCAGCCCAGAAAGTGGAGTAGTCCTTCACCGGCACCCTATTATCAGAGACATCTAATATAAGTCAGGTCTTGTTGGCTGAGATGACCGATAGTCATTAATGCAAGTGCTTTTTGAAAATCGGGAAATCTGTGGAAAAAGTGAAAGTGTTTTATGGGTAGGCGCCTCGAGACTATTTCTCCTCCGTGCAAAAGTGGCAAGCTTTGACACCCCCTTGGTACGCGTATCTTCTCCTGCTCCTCTGGTGGCTTCAGGATCAAGTTTGCTTTGACGTATTGATTTGAGGAAACGTAGCTTTTCTCCTCCGAACGGAGCTTTCAGTGGCTGCCGCGTTTAGTTCTAGGGATAAAACACTTGAACTCATAGATGTGTAATTTTCAAAGATTCGCGGTGAAAGCGCCTTCAACCATTTCCATGAGATTTTGAGAGCGATGCAGCCATTGAGTATCTCTCTGAGATGTTTGAAGGGACTCTTAGTAGTTGCTCAAACTACTAGAAGTTGCTAATTCTGATGGCAACCACGGGAATGTTGTTTTTGTAGACCGCCACTCCAAGAATCATACAAGGATTCCTCAGCTTTATTTGACCGCGGCCATAAGTGCCTTGTGTTGTTCTGGTCTGTAATCAGCGTGACCAATCCAGTATTTGTGGGATTTTCAAGTGTAGTGCTGCCGTATTCGTTGCCTTGGCTCCTGTGTTGATTAATGACGATTGTGTCGTCAGTCAGAACAGCTGTTTATAGCAAGGCGGAACTAGAATCTGGCGGTCCCGAGTATGCAGGACAAGGATGAATCATGGTAGGTTCTTTCACGAGTGCCTCCAGACATAAGAGATGGATTTGTAATGGTTAATTGGCCAGCGATTGTGGGACTTTCACAGTGTTATTGCGCGGAAAGTAGAGCCCCAGACTGTTTTTTAGGACTCTCGTACGCACAATGAGGGTTTGTTGCTCTTGATCGCAGCTTCTGAGAGATGAGTTGTTTCCTTGTCATCGAAGGAACTTGGAATAGGAATATAGATTGAATCCGGCAATCGGTTGCGCCGCGTTGAGTCAGACGCAAAACTCCAAAAGTCAAATCGTTCAAACGGAGGTCTATCAACAAACGCCTTACTATGAACACAATAATAAAATAATAAAATTATACACGTCTCAAATCATATGGTTTCGTTGGCTTCTATAAACCGGTTTAGAAACTGCTAATTCCTGACGGGATAGCAACGTCTACGCCGATTAGAGACAAGGTGTCCAAAAGTCAGCTAGCAAAGCGGGCAAATGGTAACAGGAATCTCAGAAACATGGTGTACAGTGAAACTGGTGTCGCTGTTGTGGAGTTAGGCATAATAGATTCTTGGAAGGGTGAGATGGTGGCAACACACAAGTCAAAACCCGAACTATATAGAAAAGTATTGATTTTTGTGGAGAGCACGGACTAAAAATCCAACGAAGTAGCTACATTCGACCGATAGGTTCAGTAGTTTGGAAGAAACATGACATGGAAGCAGCTGGGACCAGGTGAGGGGCTTATTCATATTTGCAGTGAATGGAACGAGTGGACAAGAGAGCACGGCCGAGTGTTGGAAAGGAACGGTTAGGGATGTGCTATCAAACTGGGTATAGCAGCACCGTACCAGCATTGGAGTGACACTACGGTATTCAGACAGCCCCGTAATGGACAACACATTTAGGGTCATTTGAGCTGGGATGTGCAATTCTCTGAGCGTGGATAACACCCAACCAGGTCGTCCACACCTGATATTGCCGGAGTTAAAAGCTTGGTAAGACGAGGGAATGGGATGAGATTAACAAAGCATGGTGAGTTTGAGGAGACATCAGAGGAAGACTAGACGTCTACCGCTATTGGGGTGGGGACAACAAGTGGTTATATGAGATAGGATAGGGATGGATTTGTACTTAGAAGGCTAGGGACTAAGCAAGGTATGGGTTAGTTAACATATGACAATAAAGTACAAGATATCTAGTGAACACCGGTATAAACTCACAGAGTTAGTGGGTTAAGGAAACTAAACATATAAGGACCGACGGGGATGAGCTTCTGAGGCGACGGACTAGTTTACCTGACATTTATTACTTGAGTTGAGCACTACCACAAACTAGGAGGGGAAGTTAGTGTAAGAGAAATAGTCATCAGTCCCCGAAGCACGGTCGTTGGGCATTAGTGTCGCATGCTGGTAGTGGAGGGTATAGAACCTCCCTATATATGTATTTCTCATTTCATGTGTTCACTACTGGGAGTAGTAGGTAGGTGCGTGTGTTTTGTTTAGTTGACTAAGTGCTCTTTGGAGCGGTACAACCCCAATTATGACGAAATCAGCTGCAGCTCCGTACGTCGATGTAAGCCATGAACATCACAGATTCTTCAAGCTATCCCATCTGTGTTTTTCTTAGGAATTTCTTTTTTTATTAAACAGACGAAAAACCAGTTTTTTCTTTTTTCTTTGTCTATAGTTTGTCGCTTTGCTAGTTAAATAGCAAAACCGGGACGAACCTCGATCATGCTTCTAACGGCATGCTCCCTACAGATTGAGAAATGGACCTATTATTATTATAAACTCCTGGTAATTATGTTCCATTTCCCTGCCGGTTTAGGCAAGACCAAGTCCACTGCCCATTGTTTTTGACCGTGCTTTTGCTTCGTGCAATCCCCAATACCCGCCCATCCCATGTGGTCGTGCCTTATTCTGGCTGTAATCATGTGATCATGTCTGACGGTATTCCACCCACTAGTTAAGAATAAACGGTGTTATTATTATATTCACCGATGGTCCCCTCTGAAGCCACCCTTGCAGCATTTGTGAGACATTGTGGATTCAACTTTCACTGCGTTGGATCAATTCCAGGCATCGTCCATCAAGTCCACCAAAAAGATCTGTTCCTCATGCAGACGTTGAGCAACTCCCTTAAGACAGATATTGCACGGATTTCCTGCTGGTAAGTGATGTTAAAGCTCAAAAGAATTTGTGAATGAAGGTCCAGGGCATCCGGTTTGGTGGCATTTTGCATCGGCAGGGTATGAATTCCTTCAACGGAACGCATGAACTCGGTATGTCGTCGCACCCACCAGATTACGCGCAGACCAGCTACCATTTATGCTTGATCTGGCTGTCACCAACGAACATGTTGTTGGTCAATTGCTGGATAAAGCTCCACTAGAACACAGTGACCATTTTGTGTTGGCCTTTCAATACATCTGCAACCAAACCAGAAACCCGGAAACTCAAAAGTGAATTACAACCTTGTGTCGTGTAGACTTCTCGTGACTGCTTACCTTCCTTGATTAGGTTAAACTCAGACCTGCTCTCGTGGGGCGATACTTAGGACAATTTCCCCAAAAATGCACAAAGCTGATGTTGTGTTCATTCCGACCGTCTAGTGACCCGACTAGCGTACCCTGAAGGGTGGTGCAACGCGTCTGTAGTGGACCATCTTAAATCACCCTAGTGTTAACAACCTGATATCTACAGAGCAAAAGGGATCCCTTCCAAACGATTTTGTTTGACGAACATTCCCTTTTCCCCTCAAGCCTCAACAGTAGCTGCTCTTAACGTTCCGCATAACCTTCGTGCATTCTACTTGGTGCTCGCTCTACGTCCGCATAGATCCCCACATGAGTAGAAATTATGCGTCATTCTACATCGGCTTGACTCTGTTTGTGTTAACCTCCCGACAAACCTGAGGCAACCACCAACGGAATGTGGATTTCCCGTCCGATTACTGCAACGGTGCTGTTCGGAAATCGAAATGTGTCGATTCATTGACCGCAGGGCGCTGTCACACCCAGTCTGGTGGCTCACCCACAACCGTTTTCTTCCTACCCTTATCGTCCCTCGATTACTTTTTCCTTTACTTGAAACTACAAACCAAATGTTTACCTCAGCCGCCTCTTGGATGAAGCGGTTGTTCGGAAGTAACCATTTAGGTTTAGCCCTGAAAGTTCAGTTTGCTTGCCCCATAAGTTCAACGATTTTACTTACGGTGCTCGTTCGGCCTTATGCATTAGCACCACTTCTCCCTCCCAAATACCTTTCACATTTGAATTTGCTCTAGCATCAAACTCAGTAATTCTGCTCAGGTTCAGTTCAACCCATACTTCTAGGATAAAACTTGATATTTATCTGCGCATCGAATATCTCCATCTCTTCATCTCTACAACAGCTTTTCATGATCCTGGCTGCCACCACTGCGCCCAAGGTCACACAGTCAGTTCAGCTTTAGTTCAGGTCAATTGACTTCGCCACTGAAATTGGTAGCTCTTGACACATTGTTATGGTTTTTGTTTTCCACAATTTACAATTACTCGTTAGGTGATAGGCGGGCCTCCCTGGTTTCGTTTTCCCCTTCGTCATGACATTGACCGCCACGTTCATTTCCGTTGTGCGAATATTGAGTGGCCGCGCCCTAAGGGTTGGGAAACAAACCCATTATCTTTATTACACTTATGGGCAGATTCAGCCAAGCCGAGTCCAATCTGATGCCATATTTTCAACTTCGTAAAAGCATGCAATCGAGTTCTACACGTTTCACTGTCCCACAAGGTCGATTCTTATAGGATTCGGGGAGAAATGTTCACCCGGATAAAGATGTTCCTATGGGATGGAAAATTTCAAGGGAAAGCAGGCCAACCTATTCTTCTTCAACAACGGTTCAGCTTGGAGTTCCTCAAAGCTCCTTTTAAAGACCACTCCTCTTTCCTATCTATAACAGCGACTTTCCAGATGCACCTTAACGTCTTTATCTACTTTTTGCGGGCGAAATGAAATCCCGACGGCATCGTCCTCCAGATTATTATAGACGTTGCAAAACAGTGGTCTCTGGACTGACATTTTCCTCTGAATGACGAAAAGTGGGTCCATATGTCGTTTGAAGGAGGCTCAGCAGGCGCCTTTGTCGAGCATGGAAGGCATGGAATAGAAGACGTTACGAAAACAGATACCTTAAATGATTGGGGCATCTGGATTTTTCCCACATTTACTTCTCACTTCAACAGCAAAAGCTGACTCAAAAGACATTTGTCGCTCCACGCGTGGTTTGGCGAACTTTCCCCCGTGCCACTTGCACGGACTTCCGGAAACTGTAAGGCCTGTGTCAGACCGCTTTTTGGATACGCTGACAAAACCGTCTACACAGGACCCAGGAAAGACGTAACCCGCATTGAGCCACCTGCTATTATGGTACTTTCCAGCCTCTTAGGTGTTGATTATCAACCGCACCTTTGGGTGCCTGGCTTATTCCTCCTCGAGTATCGGCGCATTCGAGGACGGCTATTATTTACTTATGCTTTGTTTTAAACGGGGTTTAGCCGGCTGCCTTTCACCGTTGACCCAACCAATGCACGGCGAGACATTGTAAGAAGATCTTCAAGTTCAGAGCGCACGCATTTATTAGGAAACTATTTTTCTCACCTCGGGTAGATGGTGCGCGGAATAACCTTCCTCCGACGGTTGTTCACACAGCATCTGGTGTTCAGCTCAAAGCACTTTTTATATGGGAATCTTCGTGCCGGCAAGATTACTGTTTAGCGCTGTTAATTTATGAGCGATGTCTCGCCCTTTTTCCGCTTGTGCCTATCCGGTGAACGGAAGCCGCTGGATCACACAATGTACCCGGCCCGGGAAGTTTGGATGAAAGCCTCTATCCTGTATTAACCCGTGAACCCATGGATGGCTACGGAAACACGAATACCGTTGTCGATGTTGCCCACAGAACTATTATGCTGTAAGCACAAGCAATTTATTCACATAGTAATCCGGAGTTTAGAAATTCTGTTTTGAGATTGTAAAAAGTGCATCTTGCTGGCCGATTTGCGGAATAAGTTTGAGGGATGTTGGATACATTAAGGACGCGCTAGCTCAGCGGCTGAAAAGCAGGGAGAATTAACAGTTGTATGCAGTTGAATACTTTCCTCGGTGCCCGGCTGAGGTTGTAGTGGTTTGCTACCCAATAAGTTACTTCACCAGGAGTGTGTGGCAAAGAAATAAAAATAATAACGCTAGGTTGGGTATACAATAATAAAGAGGTCAGATGGAACAGACTCACCAATAATTGTTCTCTTTAAAAGAGTTCGTCGTTGGCCCAGGTCAGAGGATAAACAATAATCCAATTATGGTGTTCCAGGGGTCTTCTTCTGAACAGTTCCCACATATAATAGATTCCGAAGATGGTCTGAAATGTTTTGATACCAGAGTTAGCACATGAGACTCGCAAATGACCGCTGCAAGCGCGAGCGAAATCAGAAGAGAAGAGTCGAAGCACGTGACCACGTTTGTATTGCGTAAAACTGTACAAGTGCGCGTTTTTGTAGTTTTGCGTATTCGAACAAAAAACGATTATGCAATTGACGAAATACGTAGTGTTATAATGAAAGCAAAATAAAGGTACAAAACGCCACACTACTCCCCCACTAGAGCGTTGACCGTGAAGGGGGAAAACGCTCGAATAATTAAGGTAATGAATCAAAAAGTTGCTCACTTCAAGTTTCGTAATCAGCTAAGTGCTGAGGGAAACGGACGCGTCGTCCGGAACGACTGGTGGAAGGAGTGAGGTTGGCGGCGGGGGTATCTTGGGTAGGTGCGGGTGTTGCTGGGTTAGCAGGATTGCTGGATGTGGTCGTGGGTGCTTCGATGAAGGCAGGCTTCAGGCGATCAATGGAGACAGTGTCGTGCTTTCCGCTTCTCTCTAAAACAAGGTATTTGGAGTGACGTTCGATAACCTTGAAGGGACCATCATAACAGGGTTGGAGGGGTTTCCTCGTTGCGTCATGTCGGACAAATACAAATGGTGTAGAAGAGAGATCGGTTGAGATGTGTTCTTTTCGCGTTGATCGTCTGGTCGGTGTCGCTCGAAGGTCGGACATATGCTGTTTCAGACGGGTGACGAATGTGACGGGCGATTCGGGCTGTGCGCCAGAAGTGGAAACCAGTTCACCGGGTAAACGTAAAGTTGTACCGTATACTAGTTCGGCTGGTGAACAGTGAAGATCCTCCTTGATAGTGGAGCGAATAGCAAGCAAAATGAGGGGTAAAGAAAAGGACCATGAAGAGGGGTTCATTTGGGCAGTCAATGCAGCTTTGAGGTAGCGATGGAAACGCTCAACCAGACCGTTGGAGCAGGGGTGATACGCGGTGGTCGAAATGTGATGGAAACCGAATAGTGTGGAAAACTCACGGAAGAGATTACACTGAAACTGTGAACCGCGATCGGTGGTAACGATGGAAGGTGTGCCAAAGTTACTCACCCAATGCTGCAAAAATGAAAAGGCGACCGTTTCAGCTGAAGTATCCGAAATGGGTACAGCTACTGGCCAACGGGTAAAACGATCGATCATGGTAAGGATATGAGTGAAACCGTTTGATGGGGAAAGTGGACCAACAATGTCGAGATGAACATGTGTGAATCGAGCATCAGGAACTGCAAATGAACCGATAGGTGAGTTCGTATGCCGAGTTACTTTGCTGCGTTGACAGGCGATGCACTGTTTGGCCCAGGATGTCAGATCCTTATTCATGAAGGGCCATACAAAGCGTGCACTAATCAACTTCCTGGTTGCTCTGATTCCTGGATGAGAAAAGCCATGGAAGTGGTCGAAAACAACTCGTCGAAAGGCTTCGGGGACGATTGGGCGAGCTGAGCCGGTAGACATATCACAAAAAATGGATCCAGATTGGAGAGGCAAGGGGATTGAAGAGACTTGAAATGAAGGGAAGGATAGAATGGGCAAAAAATTAGGATCACTATGTTGAAGGTTCGCCAGCTTGGCTAGGTCCAACTGCTTGGAAGGGTGAAGAGCGTTGATGTCGGGACGGGATAGTGCGTCTGCGACGACATTGTCCGAACCTGGAGTGTACCGAATGTCGGTAGTGAACTGTGAAATGTAGTCAAGATGGCGTATCTCGCGTGGTGAATATCGATCAGGTTTGGCGTTAAAGGCATACGTAAGTGGCTTATGGTCGGTTTGAATGGTGAACGATCTACCTTCTAACAAGTGCCGGAAATGGCGAATAGCAAGGTAAATTGCGAGTAATTCACGACCAAAAGTACTGTAACGCGTTTGTGCAGCCTGCATCTTCTGCGAGAAAAAGGCTAGTGGTTGAGATGCGTTGTTAACAACTTGATGAAGTACGGCGCCGACGGCAGCGTTCGAAGCATCAGTTGTCAAAATCAGCTTTGTGCTTTCGTGAGTATCGAGGAAAGATAACTTTGTGGCGTGAGCAATGGCTTGCTTGGCTCTTTCGAAAGCGGCAATGGCGACGGAGGGCAAAGTAACAGATTTTTCTTTGCAACCAAGTAAATCGGTCAGTGGCTGCAAAATATCTGCACAATGAGGGATGAACCGCCGATAGTAGTTGATGATACCAATGAAACGACGAAGTTGAGTGAGAGTGGTGGGTATGGGAAAAGACTCTAGGGCCAAAATGCGATCGGGCAATGGTGAAATACCTGTTGAGTCAATGTGGTGGCCAAGAAAATCTAGGCTAGTAACACCGAATAAGCATTTGTCAATGTTTAAACGTATGCTGTAAGTGGAAAGACGTTCAAACACTGCCCTGAGATGAGCTGCATGCTCCGTTGGGGAGGTGCTAGCAATTAAAACATCGTCAAGATAAGCATACACAAAAGGTAAACCACGTAAAACTTCGTCCATGAAACGTTGAAACGTTTGAGCTGCATTTCGAAGACCAAAGGGCATACGCGTGAATTCGAAAAGGCCAAACGGTGTTGTGATGGCTGTTTTAGGGATGTCATCCGGGGCTACGGGTATGTGGTAGTATGCACGTACGAGATCGAGTTTGGAGAAAATGTTTGTGTGGCATAAGGTACTTGCGAAATCGTGAATATGTGGGATGGGATACCTGTCTGGGATAGTAGCGTTATTGAGAGAACGGTAATCTCCACAAGGTCTCCAATCACCTTTAGATTTCTTGGGTACCATATGTAGGGGTGACGACCAATGACTCGATGAAGTGCGGATGATGCCGAGTTCGAGCATGTGTTCGAACTCGTGTTTTGCGATTGGTAGCTTATCCGGATGAAGTCGGCGGGGGTTGGCATGGACAGGTGGACCTTTCGTCTGGATGTGGTGAACGACGGAATGAGTGACCGGTTGGGTGTACTGACATGGATGAGTAAGGGTTGGAAAATCCCTAAGTATGTCAGCAAAATGTGAATCAGGTAAGATAACTCGGATACCTGTGGATGAAGCTGGGGCACTAATTCCGTTGACTGAGAGGGAAGTTAGCATGTCCAAGAGGCGTTTGTTTCGAACATCGACAGACAAGTTGTAGTGGGTCAGGAAGTCTGCACCAATGATGGGTGTTTGGACGTCAGCCAAAAGGAAGATCCACTTGAACGCACGTCGCAATCCGAGGTCAAGGGTGAGGGAACGTTCGCCGTATGTAGCGATGCGGGTACCGTTAGCAGCCTGTAACGAATAAGAGGCAGAATCGTGAAGTGGAGTCTTATGTGGTAGCACGCTAACTTCAGCTCCCGTATCCACGAGGAAACGTAGACCACTTGAACGATCGGTGATGTGGAATAGGCGACTAGTGCGAGGAGGGCCACAGACAGTCGTCGCTGTTACTGACTGGCCGGGGTGTTTAAAGGGGTGTTGGAACGCGGCTTGAAGGAACAAGGCGGTTGGCATTTGCGTGCTTGAGGACCGAAAGTTTGGTGATACCAGCACCAGGAAGGACGGGCACGAGACAACGATCGGGATCGTGAACGTGGTCGATGCTTGTTGATCTCTAGCCGTTGTAGGCGATCGGTCAAAGTATCAAACTTGGCTTGTAGTTGCGATATGGAAGCCAGAATCGGATCGGAATCTGTAGAAGCAGTGGGTGCAGAGCGGGAGACGGAGTTCACGGGGTTACTGGGGTAGGTTTCGTGGATTTTATCGGCCATCTGTGCTAACTGCTCCAAGCTGTGGTCATCAACGAAAGCGCTGATGACGCGGGACATTGACGGTAGAAGTTTGTCGAGCCATAGTTGAGCCATGATTTCCACCGCCAGCTTACGGCCGCAGAGAAGACTGCGCATGTGCCGAAGCAGTTGTGATGGTGATCTGTCCCCAAGTTCGACAGTGGTGAATAAGTCCCGTAGCATCTTGTTTTCGGACTTTCCTGTCCTACTGATGACGGCCGCTCGAAGGGAGTCATAGGGGTTTTCCTTAGGGATATCTTCCAACAGATCTTCCACTTCTGTTGCTACATCACAAGGAAGATGCTGGACGACATAGGAGAATCGGGTGGCTTGGGAGGTGATGCGTCGGGTAGCAAAAACGGCCTCTACCTGGTGAAACCATACCCTGGGATTACGTGGATTATAGTCTGGCAAACGTATGCTAATCGCGTTCTCGACTAAATCCGCTGAATCAAAGTGTGCCTCCATTATGACCGGGCAAAAGAAAAAAATTACGACGACCGGAAAGGAAAAGTTTTCAAAAAAAAATCTAGAAAGACACGGGCTCACCAATTTTGTAGTGGTCTGGCTACCCAATAAGTTACTTCACCAGGAGTGTGTGGCAAAGAAATAAAAATAATAACGCTAGGTTGGGTATACAATAATAAAGAGGTCAGATGGAACAGACTCACTAATAATTGTTCTCTTTAAAATAGTTCGTCGTTGGCCCAGGTCAGAGGATAAACAATAATCCAATTATGGTGTTCCAGGGGTCTTCTTCTGAACAGTTCCCACATATAATAGATTCCGAAGATGGTCTGAAATGTTTTGATACCAGAGTTAGCACATGAGACTCGCAAATGACCGCTGCAAGCGCGAGCGAAATCAGAAGAGAAGAGTCGAAGCACGTGACCACGTTTGTATTGCGTGAAATTGTACAAGTGCGCGTTTTTGTAGTTTTTCGTATTCAAACAAAAAAAACGATTATGCAATTGATGAAATACGTAGTGTTATAATGAAAGCAAAATAAAGGTACAAAACGCCACACTACTCCCCCACTAGAGCGTTGACCGTGAAGGGGGAAAACGCTCGAATAATTAAGGTAATTAATCGAAAAGTTGCTCACTTCAAGTTTCGTAATCAGCTAAGTGCTGAGGGAAACGGACGCGTCGTCCGGAACGACTGGTGGAAGGAGTGAGGTTGGCGGCGGGGGTATCTTGGGTAGGTGCGGGTGTTGCTGGGTTAGCAGGATTGCTGGATGTGGTCGTGGGTGCTTCGATGAAGGCAGGCTTCAGGCGATCAATGGAGACAGTGTCGTGCTTTCCGCTTCTCTCTAAAACAAGGTATTTGGAGTGACGTTCGATAACCTTGAAGGGACCATCATAACAGGGTTGGAGGGGTTTCCTCGTTGCGTCATGTCGGACAAATACAAATGGTGTAGAAGAGAGATCGGTTGAGATGTGTTCTTTTCGCGTTGATCGTCTGGTCGGTGTCGCTCGAAGGTCGGACATATGCTGTTTCAGACGGGTGACGAATGTGACGGGCGATTCGGGCTGTGCGCCAGAAGTGGAAACCAGTTCACCGGGTAAACGTAAAGTTGTACCGTATACTAGTTCGGCTGGTGAACAGTGAAGATCCTCCTTGATAGTGGAGCGAATAGCAAGCAAAATGAGGGGTAAAGAAAAGGACCATGAAGAGGGGTTCATTTGGGCAGTCAATGCAGCTTTGAGGTAGCGATGGAAACGCTCAACCAGACCGTTGGAGCAGGGGTGATACGCGGTGGTCGAAATGTGATGGAAACCGAATAGTGTGGAAAACTCACGGAAGAGATTACACTGAAACTGTGAACCGCGATCGGTGGTAACGAGTACTAGTGAGTAGGTTTCATGTTTATATACTGTCAAGATTTTCACACCTAATTAGTGAAACAACTGAGGTTCTTAGCCAAGGCATCCGCCTTAAAGAGTGACATCAAGGCAGCGGTGGTCGGAATAATATCCGTCTATATGCAGCAGATGGTCGAAATTTACCTCTGCTTTTCACTCTAACATCTGCTAATATCTCCGTTATTTTGAAGCCAATAGGAGCTTAACCGGAGTTGACCTCAAGACGAAGTTATTTCAGGAACTGTAGCGTTGACACCCATCGAAATTCCATATTTGAAGGTTCATTTCCCCGGTGTTTCGATTTTCGCTTTGCATCAGCCAATAACGATAACTAATCAGAGCAGCCTTTTGGCTTGGAGAGGTTATATGACCTTGATGGCCACTACAGTCCGAGTTGGATCAAGTTCCCTAAGACAGTGTGGGTACTAAAACACAATGTTAAGAGAAGGCTAAACATTCCATGTTCGCAAATTGAAGATAACTGTTTACGACAGATGGAAAAGCATCTACCGGATAACCCGGAGACATGATGCAACAATCATTGTATTTCCCAGCATGGTACCAATTCGAAAACCCCAGAGATCTGGCTTTGTTTTACTGGCTGACAACCTGAACATTTTGACAGCGCGAAACTTTGAACCTTTGACGACTGCTGGTCGTTGGCCATCCGTCTCGTTTTGTGCGCGTCAGTACCGACATTTTCCCCTTTTTGTGGTCTCGGTATGTGTTGAACTGGTTTCGTTTGATGTTTGTCTGATGATCTTCCTGGCTGAGCGTTCTAAGTGCGATTTCGCCTCCGTTGTAGCAGGCGACGATGTGTGATGACTTCAGCTACTTCAGACACTGATTTGGTTTCTCCTGGAAGTATCATAAAGGACAGATGGCGCGTTGTAAAAAAGATCGGGGGTGGTGGATTTGGCGAAATTTACGAGGCTCAGGAAATAAATTGCCAAGAAAAGGTTGCATTAAAACTGGAATCAGCCAGACAACCGAAGCAAGTTTTGAAGATGGAAGTCGCGGTCTTACGCAAACTCCAAGGCAAGGATCACGTGTGTAAATTTCTTGGCTGCGGTCGAAATGAACGTTACAGCTACGTCGTGATGACACTGCAGGTGGGTTTTTGTTGTGTTCGCTGCACTGGTCTACGAGATGGCTAGTGATTACTACCTCATGGCAGATGAAAATATTCTGCAAGCACTTCAAACTGTAAGCCTGGTATCTGTGGTTTGTGACGAAAGTTACGTTACACTAGACCTTATAGCAATAGAATAATCGCACAATTTGGCGCGTGGCAGCAGTTGCCCAACAGGGAAGATTGAATAGCGTTCGGTTATGAATTGGTTATGAATTGTTTTGGAGACAAGTGATTCATGTTGAGACTAAGTGGATCATTCACACGGCACAGTTTCAATAGAAATTTTAACTAAGAGAGCCTCATCAGGCACGCAGCCATTCATTGGCTGGCCATGGGGGAAAGCCTCCATGAGGAAAGAAATCCTTGGAATGCATGCCGAGGGGAACGAATCGAGCGGAGTTTCGCTTGACCGATGAGTTAGGAGAAAATAATTCGGCACAAGTATCCTTTAAGGTCAAACGCGTAAAAATTGCGCCGGTGCTTTGAGTAGACATTAAGAATCAAATGGAACTACATGAAACAATGAAAAATTCAATCACGATGGCCTTACTCGGCCAATGCAGTGGACAGCCTAAGAGATTTCGAGCTGCCGTTGAAGCAGGCACTGCGGTGCAAAACGCCAAAATTGGATATTCTGTTGCTTAGGAGCTCTAATGCTAGGTGAAAAATTCACCTGAAGTTGCAAATTACATTAGGGTCTTCGAAGTTATCTTTTGAGTTAGTCTATGGAAGCTGGCGGACCTTGTTCACTTAATTAAATTGTATCATCGCCTGGTGAAAGGCACATCCCCGTGCCATTAGCAGTAGTCTTGGAGAGGACAGACTAAGAGCGGCATCTTGAAAACTACATCCTACTCCTAACACGTATTGGTTAGATGTAGGTGGAATGCAAGCGGCGACGATGAATAAAAGCGCATTATTTTAGTATGAGGGTCGCGGATGCACGCAGGGGTGCGGATTCTCCTAAAGTCCCAAGGGCTTACCATTGACGGCAACACTGATGCTTCATTGCCATACAACCATGTCATTTTATTTGGATAGACTTAATGGATGGAAGGGAAAATGATACAGGGAGGTGGAACAAAAACGTCCGAGGTATCTACACGTGTAGCACGCGGTCAGACAATTTGGGTAGGAACCGACAGAATGGACTCTACTGTTGTGTTGTGGATGACGATGACGATAATAATGATATCGGTTAGCCGCCATATCGTTAAATGTCAAAACAAACACCGGGACTCCGTCCTGGAAAGTGAACATCAACAACAGCGCCCAGAGTTTCCACACCATTCTTCATTCGCATCTGCCTTGTCAAATTCTGTCGATCTCTAGGTTTCTGCTATCCCAGTTAGACAGGGAAAACAACGATATCAGCAGACGGTAACAACATGCGTAACAAATGTCTAACCACCTTAGCTCGCTGTGTTAGATGCATTCTTTGAGTGGAGCGCCTTCTGCTTCACTAAACACTGACAGCACAACATCAGTCCTCAGTACTGATGCTTCGCTACTGCACCACCAAAGTTTGTTTGGAAGCCTTGATACTAGTCTACCACGATCATTCCCAGGTGCTTCATTTAGACACTGGACAGAAGCTGAAAAGAACATTGACGTCGATTAGCAGCGTTTCCAACCATGCACACAGGGGGAGGGGGGAGTCACGTGGACCCCCTTCAATAAATACCCGTTTTCTGATCATCATATTCTGAATTCGCTGGTTGTAGCTAACGACGGCTATAGTTTTGAGACATTGGTGGCCAAAGATTTGTTGGTGTTTCAGATCCTCCTCCCGAAGTAGCCAAGTCTCGCATCCGTATCATAGCCCACAATGTAGTCGGATACACACGTCCTTTGGGACTCAGTGATGTGCCATTTTGGTACCACAAGTGGAGCCAATTTGTAAACGCATTTCCGGCCTTTTATATACTTGCATCGACTTCGTCTGTCACCAGAGCTAATGCAACTTTCGAAATACATAGTGTTCCACAACTTCCAGTGTCACCTTTTGAATTGTTAGGGTCATGTTCAAGGACTGTATGTCCCGCAGCATGACTGCACTTTGTGGGCGTGAAGTACGCACCGAAGGACTGGATGATGTGGGACAAGTTTTCTGGTGATGTTTGGACTTTCTATTCCTTTTAAAAAAATGAGTAATTTTGTCTGCATATTCCAGGTGGATACATTTTTTGTTGGGTGTTCTGAAAACCGGGGCTTTTAGGCCTTCTAGTGTTCGCTTCACCTCATACATCTCTAGATTAAACAAAACTGAAGTGATTGAATATCGTTATCAGGCACTACTGTTTGTGGGAAAACTTTCAGGGCTTTCTGTACGCTCTGAGATGCCCACAAGTATGTGAATACAACCAGCACATGATGTTCACGGTATTCATGATATTCACGTGTTGAACAAACGAACTAGCCGACAAAATCGAATGTGTTATTCAAGTTATGGAACACCAAGATTGCAATACGTCTTTGCATATGTCGTTGCTGTGAAACTTGATGACATGTGCAGATGTGGTTCGCACAGCCACTTTCCTTCGGGTGGCATGGCAGCTAGGCACCGAAAGGGTGCTACAGCTGAACGATTTTTTCCCGATCGGAATCCCGTTTTCTTTGGGTCCCGTATTCACGACTTCCCCTGTCTAGGCTTGGGCAACCTGGCAGTATCCTGGCCCTCGTGCTTCTTTCGGGCGGCATGGCAGTTAGGCACCGAAAGGGTGTTAAAGCTGAACGGTTTTTTTTATTCACGCACCCTCGTAATACTAGGTGAAATAAACTACATGAACTGCTTAGTTAAAGTGGAGATCAAGCTAAATCTGTGTTGCCAAATTCAATGCGAACACCGCTTTTAACAGGATAATTTACGATTTACGCCTTTGAAGAGGTAATGCCGAACCCTAGTAAGTTAGAGAACACAGTGCACAGAAATAAACCGGGATAACAGGTGTCGACACTACTTGCTCATACTACTCATACTACTACTATGGGATCTTCAAGTCTTATGTGATCCTGTTTGCACATGGCAGGCAACCATATAGAGCTTTTCGCGTAACTGCCTCTCAACCGAACGGCCCAATTACTGTTTCTACTTAGCTTGTGATACACTCAATATTGAGTAGGCTTCTTGAGGGGACCGTGTTAGTGAAACCCGGATGGTCGTTCCTTCCGTTCTTTACCCAGGGAATATTGGTAGCTAAGGTCATAGTGACAGCTGATTTTTTTGTCGAGCTAGGCGGTTCGGTTGGTCGTGAAGCGACTTGATCGTAGAGCGGTGCTTTTCTCCAGCAACCCACTGAGGTCTACTGGTAATCGTATTCATCCTCTAGTAATCAAATTAGTCAGTGGACAGAAAGCTGAGAAGCGAATTCCCGATCATCCACATTGAGGCCATCATCATCATAATCAGTTGCAAGAACCGCGTACTTGTCGTAGGGTGATTATAGCTACCACAGTTTCTTTCATCGAGGTTTCGGGGGTGGGATAGGTAGCTACCCATGGGAGGTGGGAGCTGACATAACTGATGCGTAAGTACAGGGTTGCCAGTGGACTTTTAAGTACTGAGATTAAGACTACAGCTATGCATTGAAACTTGATTGAAGCTTGGATGCACGAGCGCCATTGAGGGCGCGACTAGACCATGCCTGACAATGTCTCTAACCATTGATGTGTCCCGTCTCGGAGTTCCCATTTTGGGAGACAGCAATCACCAGAGTGGGACGTTGTCATTGTGGTGGCGATGGTTTGTGTTTGGGGGTCGATCGTAATGGGTTGTTGCTCAGGAAGAACGTTCTGTTTCGCTTACTGTAATGACCCGTGGGGTGTTTGCGACTCTCGGGCGTTTTTCAGTTGTGTATTCTGGGATGAGTTTTCGAGTAGAGTTAGGTTGTCGGCTGCATAGTTGATTCGGCTCTGAATCTATTGTTATCTGTAACCCCCCACCCCCGCACAAATGCGAGGTGACAGCTGCTAAACTTTTAAGGACGATGTCGGTCCAGCCTCCTTCGTAGAGCCAGAGTTTGGATGAGTTCATGACGTGTGCTCAAACTTGCGCCAAGACAGGATGGCCATCCACCGCAGCTCATTTACTTAGCGGGTTTTCATCAGTGAGTTGTAGGTGACTGGTCCACTGGATTAAGCGCCTGTTAAAAGCGTTTCCTCTGTGAATCGGACCTACTTAACGGAGGTTTCAAGGCATATTTCTTGGGGGCATTCAGCTGGGGTGCAAAGGATGACCTTGTTTGTTTCCAAAGATGCCCACTTCCGACCAAGCTTTGTTTGTAGACACATCATGCATCCGCTTGACTCTGTCCTTCAGAGCTGTGAGTTAGTGAAATACCTTACTTGCCAATTACAGCGCCTCCGATCGATGCGTCCAATTTGGGATAATATCGACAGCTGGCAGTGCCAGTATGGGGACACCCTTCATTCACTGACACTGCCATGGTGCCTGACGGTCCACAGAGTCAAAGGCAGCTTTCAGATCAAGGAATAAAACCAATGTTGGTTGCTGGAAGCAGTGTCGCTGTTCCAGAATCTGTCAGAGGGTGAAAATTCGATCGGTGCATCCCCTTGCAGGACGGAACTCAGCTTCATCATGGCATGAAAGTACCGTTATTTGTGAATGTCATGTCAACAGGGTGCATAAAGCCCATTGGTTAGATAACCGACGGTCAAATGACCCAGCAACGTTTGCTTTTGTGATGGGAATGGGTTGGAGATGGGCACCGGTTGACAGAACTGTGCGAGCAAATGATACTTCCCGGTTGTCAAGGCCGAGGAAAAGGGTTTGGTTTAGGTACCCCAACTTGAGCTTTTGACTCAAAAGTCTGACCACAGGGCAGTGGGAGGATGTGGGGTTTTGTTCGGGGACCCTGCCCCCAACCTCCGACTCAAAAGTCTGATCAGCGAGGCAGCGGATAGTAGGGTTTTCTTTGGGCACCTTGCCCAGAGCCGATGGCTCAATAGTCTGACCTGCTCGGCTGCAGGGGATTGGCCTAACTCGAGGAAGCATGCAGTGAGGCATTAGTGTTTCACCCCTGATGTGGCTGTGCGCAGCAGGTGCCTTTTGAACAGCAGCGGTGTCTTTGATTCTGAAAACATTTCGACCGTATCGAATAATGCGCCGGCGATCGCGGTCAACCGTTGGGCGATCGGAGTGTGCGGTCTTTAGGGCCTACCTTTCCCACGTCTTTCCTCTGGGGAAGGCAGCATCGCTGCTTTCATGAATACGGACATGCTGGTCGCCCGGAGGAACACCTTACTTCCTTCACACTCTTATCGCAGAGGACAGTACTACTTTACCTCCAGACCGCCTCGTAACCCGATTTCTCGTAGTACGGGGTCTAGCTGCTCTTGCTCCCCTTCGGCCTTCCTGGCATGGTTGCACCTTGTGGAACGAAGTTCCAGCCAGTGTGGCCCGCGGGATCATTGCAACACTCAAGCCCGACCACCACGTCAAGGTGACAATTTTGGGTCGGGACATTGAGGTGGAACAAGTGTGTAAGCTTTTTCTAAACAACGGACTACTCTGGTAGTTTTATACCAACCACCATAGACTACCTGTCAAGTTTTTGACTAAAAACATATTTGGTTTTGGGTTCTTTGGCATTCCACTGACCCAAACATAGCCATGAAACACAAGTACCTTCCGTCTATATCGACAGCCACCTAGTGGCATGGGATTGTGTGTCTTATTCATTACTTGCACCAGAGTGGCTAATCAAAAGCCTGCGGTTTCTGACTCATCCCTTCTGTTATCATCTTTTGATTTTCCTCCTGTTTCACTTGATACCTACTTGTGCACAGACCCCAGCTACATGCGCGTATTTTAGGCACCCAGTAGAGGCGCCCCACCAATTCGCACCCGCAGTTTAAACCCGTCATAACCATTAACGTTCGAACTCAAGCAAACAGGCCAGCCAGCGAGCTTTCATGCTGCTTGCTGCTGCTTGCTTGGTACGTTTCAGAAACGAGTGCAATACAGTAGCTTTAAAAGGTGCAGGCGTCAGTCTTCGTTGACACGAGATAAGCACGCCACCCAGGCAACTATAAACTCGGCTTATGGTATTTCTGACCCCCCCCCCACAAGATGAGCACGAGTTCAGCACGCCTAAAGCCGATCGTCGATTCGCGACTTCTCCCTTCGAATTCAGTGAGATGGTCTGCTAGACGTCAGCTGAAGCATAGGCTGCATGCGGATAGAGAAAATTGATGAAAATAGAAGGTTCTATTAATAGAGAAGACTAGTGGGGCTGGGAAGATGTGTAAACCGCTCCACCTTATACACAGAACGAAACTTTAAAAACCAGTCGTTGTTGAAGCCACCAAATATAGTGCGGGAAATGTAATGTATAACAAATCCGGCGTCTTGAAAGCGGGACTGAATATTTTCAACAACCCTCTAGTTGGCCATCTGCTTGTGTACCTACCTCTTTCGTTCGACCTGTTGGTCTCGGGCAGTGACCTGAGTTCAAGTCCTCAGTTTGTGTTAGTATGCCTTTCCGCTTTGAAACATTGCGCCACAGGGCCAAATGAATTTCTACCAGCACTATTCAACGACGGAGCTGAATTCTTGAGCTAGGTTGTAGTAGCTCATGCATATGCGGCTCAGCACAAACCGCACCTACTATTATCCATCGTTCGTGGGTATCGTCAGTATGTTTCGATGTGACAGGTCAACATTGAAACGGATTCAAGCTTACTTTTACCCTTGAGGGAAGTATATCCGGTGAAGTCGTTGCGCGAGTCCTCAGAGCCCGAATCAAGTTTGCTAGTTCGCGTCACGTGTGGCATGAAACGGTCTGTTATTGCATGTACCAGGCTACGATAGGGGCTTTGAAATATGGTTGCTAGACGTAGCCTTTGCGGGTCAATGATCTGCGACGTCTTCAGGTTTTTGATTACCGAGTCTGAGGAAATTTGATGGTATCGGATGATGTTGACAAATTCTTAACGAGTTAGTCAGAAAACGTATGTCTGGTTGCGCAGTAGGTACATCGGTTGCGGGGAACATCCAGCACCATCAACTGTGGTGTCACGGCCATGTGTTACATGTATCAAACCATCGTCTCTCGAGATGGGTGTTGTTTTCCACGCCTGCTTCAGAATGATTCCAACTGCGGTGTGGGTGTCGTGTGATTTGGCATGGAGATATGAAGGATATCTCGAAGAGCTGGGCTGTTGTTTTTGTAGGACGCCCCCCCGCTCCCGCGAACCCTCAATGCTTGGCTGGAATAGTTGTATGAAGTGGCGTCTAAACGACGTCAGTAGTGTTCGTACTCTCAGTTTCTTCCCAGCTTATCTGACGGTTTGGAGGTATAGATGTCTCAAAAATTTTCTGGTAGTCTAACACCAGGCCCCTACTCTTCGGGACTCTAACTATAATAAATTTCATGGTTGTACGGTGGTAAAGCGTCGCTGTCAACATTGATGGTGCTGTCTCTGATGATGGTGTGTTGACAAAGTAGGTCCCAGAAAACTGGGTTCATTCACTTACTGTATCTCAGTTGAAAAAAATGAACCAGGAGCGACTGCATCAACTATGAAGTGCAAGATTCACCCACTCGTCGTAACGCGGTCAGTATCTTCAGTGATAATTCTGTATCTAACCCCATCATACGGGACGCAAGAACAGCTAGGTACTGTATTCACCACGTCGCGTTACTTTGAGTGCTTGAACAGTGTAATGTATGCCACCAGCCAAATGTGGCGGTTTTCCTTGAATTCAAATAAGACTTCCACTCTGGAATTCTCTCGCTTATGTTCTCTGTTCTGCTTATTCCCGCACTTTGGTCGCGTTAGAGTGTACAACCAACCGTCCAGGTGGAGTTAGCCAGAGTTTTCAGTTTCGTTACTTGCATCATCATGAAGTGCACTATCCAGCTAACCGTAAGTGGGGGCATCGAATTTTTTCTTCAGAGAGTTCAGTGGACTGTTTATGTTATTTGACGGCCACACTACTATGAAAGGAATGTCGGAAGTGGCTGTTTCGAGATGCGCTTTGAACCTTAAAGCGTAAAGTCTTACTCCAGGTCTTCCTAACCCTTGTCTTCCTTTGGAAAGTTGATAGGCTGCTGACAAGATTACTTATCATGACAGCTGCATACAGTGTGAATGTGCTGTATGACAAATGTATTCAATGCATGCCCCAAAGCATGCGAAGTGTTCGGTATATTGTGCCATTTTTGACGTCGGAGCGGAATTTTACCAATACTGTAAGACCATTTTTACAAACGCCTCCAACCCGAAAATCTCAATTGTCTTCACCGTTGTGTCCATCGCATAGGAGACCCTAAGTATAGCCAACCACACTGCAATGAATTCATCCGCAAATGGGTAGCGACTGAGTCGGATTCGTTTGTGCAGTGGATAAGGTCTGTTAGGTTAAGATAGTTGGTGTATTTACTAGGTATGCCAGCCCACCATTGACCGAAGAAGACCATGTTTCCCACTCCACACTTGTTGACAAAAGGCGCGTAAAGGACAAACTGACGTGGCAATCTGAATCGGAAACAGCTATTCTCAGCTTGATCGCTTTAGGACATGCACATTCCTGGGTGGGATACACGTGATTTTTCCTGCACTTGTTTGGAAACTCTACAGGACGTAACCAGTCTCACTGGCGGGCCTGACGTCATTTCCTAGCCGGACTGCCTAGCTAAGTTTTGCTTGTCGTGTTCTGCCCTTATGTTGGGTGAGGTTTGCAAAGCAATCTGGGCCAGTCCTGCGGATAGAGTCTCGTCCCAACACGATGCTCATATGTTTGTTTTAATGCTTTCGGAGGATGCGAACACCATGCTGTTGCTCTTTTTCCCTAGGGATACAGGACTTTTCGTAATAACTCCCTCCTCCCTTATCTCCCCGTCTATTTTTCCTTAGTTGACTGGTAGTTAAGCCCCAGTTTCCCACTGTTGGCATGTTGTCCATGAGGATAGTTGATGACGTTCGCTATGTATACACTACTGGTCACAAGATCTAGATGACTGTTGCTGCAGCGAGTGGTGTAACTCTTGGTTTCTGAGCTGAGGTTTAATCCTCGGGTTGGACAGCAATAAGTGATAAGTGTTCGGTGCACAGCTGTCACATTGCCCGAAGGAAGCACGAGGGCTGAGATACTGCTAGACTGCCCAATCCCAGAGAGGAACAGTCGAGAAGCCAGGGCTGGGTTCAAACTGCGAGTACTACAGTCAGTAGCTTCGCACCTCGAATAACGAGCCATCTCGAGCTCGATCGACTAATCGTAAACGATTGACTCTGCGCCGTCGGACTGGCTGCATGTGAACACTTTGTCCATAATATCCCCTACTGAATCAGCCAACTATTGCTATGGTCCTGTTACACAATTTGTCATAAGCTGGTCATCCTTCACGGAATTCACTGATTCGAACACTTATTTAGTTTTCGCAGGAGTCTCAACTGAATCCACTTGAGTCTCTCAGCGGTGTCCGATACAAGTTGCTGTTAGTGGGATGATGTTGGTATTGATGGCGATGATGGTGATTTTAATATTAATGATGAGGATGATGAGAATTTTTCAGTTTTGCTTCATCCTAGTGAAGATGTCTCAAGTGAACCATCTGTTGTTGCTATGGCGGTTATGGGGTGTTTCTTTGGGATATTCACGAACGTGGTGAATGTTGCTTTCCCGTATGGATAACCTTCCACTTGTCGGCATCTCTGGGT
Organism: Clonorchis sinensis; assembly: GCA_003604175.2. NCBI lineage: Eukaryota > Metazoa > Platyhelminthes > Trematoda > Opisthorchiida > Opisthorchiidae > Clonorchis > Clonorchis sinensis. Next base: position 3,954,020 of record CM030372.1, on the reverse strand, counting down.
GAACTAATCGTACTTACCAGCACTGACGAGGTAATCTTTCACCACGAGTCGCTTTCATTACTTGTTTTTGGGAGATAAAATTGGGCGCCAAGAAGGCCGGCGCTATCATGTGCGCCTATCAGGTGTGTAGTTGAAGTGCACCTTCGACCGTGGACTACTTTTCCTCCGTAAAAAGTATATCTGCACGTTCTCAGCTAACATTGTCTATGACTAATTTTTACAGCCATCGCCTTTAATCGGTGGTTGTTCCTTTCTATCTCCAAATTATCGGCGGAACACTGCGGTAGCTTTAGTAAACCGTTGTAGGCCTTTTTTTTAAACTAAACTACTGGATTCATTGGCTGGTCTGTTGGTTTCTGGTAACTACACTGTGCACACCTTCAAACATTCGAGAGCGAGCTAGACCCCGCATTTTCAACCATACCGAATGCTTGTCGGCTTGGGTATTGGGATTTGGAAAAAATTATGAGGATTTCCGTTGATTTATCCTAAATGTGGAATCAATCTTGTCGAATATTTAGGGACTGCATAGCTCCATCCTTTTTGGACATTGTCAGTATCGCGTATCTCACGAAGCTCTAAGGAGGTTGGCTGTACATCTGAACACAACGGTTCAGTTATGGCTAATTATTTACATTTTATAGGATGTAGCGCGTGTCTTCTGAAGCTTTGGATTCATCGGATGAGCCACAAGAAGTTCGAAACCGTCGTGGACTTTCGAAGCGTTTTCAGTGACCTTATAAGTAGCATTTTATGTCATGATAACATCATTAGTCCTTAAGGTAGACTGAACAGTCACTTACCTTTAAACAGTTGTTGATTGATGTTTTCTTTGAATCTTCTACGCTCATCATCTGTCATGCTTATCGGCATTCAGGTAGCGGGCTTGAGTATTTGTGAGCTTCTACCTCCGCAAAACATTCATTCTGTCAGTGGGACTTTTTGTGGTATCATTAATTTTATGTAAACTACCGTGATTACGTCATTTTCTCTGAGTTGCAATGTATCCCCCTCTAGTTGAGGCTAACGTTCACCATGTATCTGGACGAAACAGTGTTTCGTAACAGTACGACAAATGGTTTCCTAGTATATTTTCATAGCGGTTTCACCATTAAGTTATTCGTCAACTGACCCCCTTTTGATTTTCTTTTTATTAGGGACGAAACCTGGCTGATCTTCGGCGAAGTATGCCCCGAGGGCTTTTCAGCATTTCAACCACGATGAGACTAAGTTTGCAAATTCTTGAAGCAATCGAGACGATTCATGAAGCCGGCTTCTTGCACAGGGACATCAAGCCCTCCAATTTTGCTGTGGGACGGCTACCAACCAATTCCCGTACCATCTACATGCTGGATTTTGGTCTTGCTCGACAATATACCACGCCTAAAGGCGAGGTACGACCTCCACGCCCAGTGGCGGGATTCCGCGGAACTGTCCGTTATGCTTCACGTAATGCGCACATGAATCGTGAAATGGGACGTCACGATGACCTGTGGTCGATGTTCTATATGCTTGTCGAATTCGCTTCTGGCCAGTTACCTTGGCGACGTATCAAAGACAAGGAACAGGTTGGTCTTTTGTAAATTTTTTTCCTTATACTTTTTTGACCGCACGCTCGTAGCCAGTTGAAACCACATAGTATCCGTTTTTCACTGGATAGAGTAGCCAAAGGCACCGACCATATTTGGCCTTTTCTGAGACGTCACCATTCCTGACTCGGAACCACCGTGCACCCAAAATAACACTCTGAGGGAGGAAGCTTATCTTTCGGGGTACTTTGTGTGTTGCACTTCTATTCGGATGGGTTATGGACCTGGTTGGTCAACCATTTTCTTATACAACTTGCTGACTCGTTGGACCGGACCGTCACAAAATAAAGTGTTCTTTTTGCGTTACCGCGGCAAATTTTTACTGAATCTGTCATCGAAAGCATTCGGGAAGATAATGGGGCCTAGCTGAACAAGGGGGGTGCTGATGTCTTCTGAGAACGGTTATAATAAAACCATACCGTCCCTCGGTCAGAGCTGGGGAGTTGTTTTCGGGATCCTAAAATTGGTGCGCACTTGTCTGGAAACAAGGTGGTTTAACTTGCGGTAATTCCCTTCTTGTAATAAAACAATTCTTCACGATTTTCGTGAAGCGTTGATTTTAACCAGGCCGACCTTTGTTGTCGATAATTCATTTGTGTGATTTCGACAGTGTCAAGAAAAATAATAATAAAAAAACCCACTTAACTTTGTAGGTAACTGTAGTTCCCAGCTGTGTCAGGTCTAGAGTCCAAGACAGCGTCTTCCGTTGGTTCCTCTTTGTCCCATCTCACATCAACCATTCGATGTGGGCCCAAAACTCGTTTCTGTTTTTACTTCCTCCTTTGGTCGTTGCGATGGTTGTATAGGATGACTGAAGCAACATTTGGCAGTGGTTTGAAGCTTATTTTCGCTCTCCTCGACTGTGTTTGAAAATTTAGGTAGTGCGTGTCATGTAAAGGTCATTTCACCATTTCTAATTACCAAGAAAGTTGAAAATGTCAAGTCTTTGACTTAAGGACTGTATACACCCTTCATGTTTACTAACCCGCTCAATAAAGTAGAACAACCAGTTTATTTGTCAAATCGTACCATTGTTTACTTGTTTCAGTGGTGCTACAGTGGCTTAGATTGTCATAACCTAGTTAGTTCTATAGACTGCACCTTTCAGAATAACAGTGAGTTGCGGAAATCGCCAGGCGTTCCAAGAGGTTTTGTGATGTTACATTCAAGGCCCTGGAAGATACTCGATGACATCTTAGATTTCGCTCACTTGTGAGCATCGCTTGTCTAAGTAACTAGTTTATCAATCAGCAGTGATACCGAGTAGTCACCGTTATCGGTCATTTGTTTGTTCCAAGTGGAATTCAAAGTTTAGTCACTCGCACTAAAATGATCTCGTTTTTCTCTGACGGTTTCACGATGGTTGGCAGTACTGCATAGGTGGAATGTTCTGCTCCGTTATCCATCTCCAATCCTTTCCTATTTCAAATAACGTTTCCTTCACTTTTACTGTTTTGGATGTTGCAACGCAAGGTAACTGCGGCTTCTGTCAAAATGCTTACTACGGTGTCTTTCGCCTTCCCGACCGGCGCCTACTGATTATTCCTTATAGAACCTGGTTTGCAATTATTCCCTTTCGCTAGCATTTCGGTTTTGGCAGACTTCGCGGGGGAACCAAACTGTGCTGGTACTGTTTCGCTCTGAAGCGATGCTATAGTGCGCTTACCTCGGTGCTGTTTAAAGATGTGCGCACCTTGTTCTAACTTGAGACACTATTCCTCCATTGTTGTATGGCAGCTGAGCATCAGTATCGACTTCCCCATGTGCGCGCATAAATTACGGAGAAAGAAAGAATCAGGCATCTCCAATATGTTGTCCATAATGTTGTAGATGGGCCGGCGATGATATTCATTCCTGCGTGACTGCTAGAGGTCTATAGCCTGTCCTCATTAGATAATTTGATACGTGGGGATACTGGGGCTGTGAGTGACTATATCGTAGTTAAAACCACCATGGTGCCAGCCGCAAATACCAGTTGAGACCATCCATTGACTTCCGATGAACTTCAGCCCCTAATACGCTCAATAATTGCATAATTCGTGCATCAGTTTTGAAGATTTCCCATCTCCGCTGAAGTCACCCTACAGCGCTTTGGAGACTAGGGGAATGTTTGTCGAAGTCCACTGAGGTGAACCATAGGATAAATGTTTAACTGTCAACACCCCGAACTGCACGTATTATCATGACAGTCTAAGTTAAGGGCTCCAAAATTCTAGTATTAATGGGTGTAATGCTTATTTGATTGGAATGCGTGGCCTGCTTCTAATTTCCTCACAGACTTTCCCCTGTCTTGACATTATCTTCCTCGGTTGGTTCCGCATTCCTAACATTCAGTCCAATCAGTTTAGATCGATTTTCTCTGATCGTTTTTCTCTCTCCAACCAATAGGCCAGTGGGTGTGCCATTCAGTGATTTGTTTATCCAATGACCTTTAAAGTGCATACGGTCACGTTTGTAACATTCTCCTAATCGTCCCAGTATTCGGGCTGAACTACACTGATCGAGCATGGTTCTTCCTCGAGAATAAAATCGTTGCTTTGTCACTTATCCCAGTGAACCCCACTACTAACCATCTTGTGTTGTACACCGAAATAATCAATTTTCGATATATCATGGATGGATACTGTTCTTTGCAGACTGGAATTTCACTTTGCCACCCACATTACACTTCACCAAAGATAAACAATAAACGTTCGTATCCAGCCTGTGCAGTTGTAGTCCACTGCTGACTTCTGGTAATGCCACTCTTACCCAGGACCAGTGTACTGTCAATTTCTTGTCAAGACTTTTGTGGATTTTCAGCTCCTATCCCAGGTGTGAGGAATGTTGGGTTATTCGGATGTGTGCTGTACTGACACGAGGGTCCGGATGATTTCACCAAAACTACATTTTTTTGCGTTTTCTTATCAATCTGCGTTTCGGAATTTATCTTGTGTTGGAGTGGATGGAGTCAGCGTGTGATTTTACTAAGCAACAAGCACGTTCGCTTAGTTGTCTCACGTGTAACACCAGCTGGCCTATCACAGGGTCATGGGTCACGTGTGTGAGAGGGATGCGAGGCGTCTTCAGGCTTTTTTGAAAACATTTCATATGGCTTGGGGTCAGTGAATTCTCTAATAGGTGCCTTGGTGATACTGATTCCGTACACTGGGGTCCAACCGATTATTCATGCTCTACACACACGTCTAGAGCAGCACTTGTTTGCTGAGTGGCGAGTCGATCTAGGGTTTTTTTCCTTGAAGCAAATAACCTCTTCACAGAAACTTGGCATGAACATTCATCAGTCCGGAACGTATCCGTATTCGTACACACTCATGGAGTGGAGTCGACCAAACGCGTCTGAGTGGCACCAATTTGTTGTTTCCGCACGGATCATTCCTGACCAAGTGCAATTTTCACCACGTCATGACTTGATCAGCTCCCCACTGACACTCCTGTAGTTGTGCACCAATTATATCAGCTACCGCCCCCAATGCGTAGCTATATACCCCACCTCCCAAAACCATCGGCGACCGAAACGGTGGCAGCTAGAACCAATCTGAGGCAAGTGCGCGGTTTATCAGCTGCTGCTGCTGCTGCTGCTGCTGCTGCTGCTGCTGCTGCTGCTGCTGCTCGTGCCTGAACGTTCTGTCGTATGAATTGTTGAGATGCACCTGAAAATGCAGAGAAAACACCCACCAGAATCCAGCTCTCACCTTGTGGCTGCGCGACTCATCAGCTGTAGGTGCTAACAAGCTATTTAAACCCGCTCTGGTCTAAAACGTGTGCCGTTAATAGACAGTGTTTTTCTTCCAAGAATCAAAAAACAAGTGTTATGCATCTGGATTGTTACAAATAACTTTGGTTGTGAAATCTATACCCAAAATCTAGATGTGATTGTGGTAGAGGGTACTGCGTTGGCACAGATATGTATGGTGGTCGAGTGGTTTACTGAGCTTGGCATTTCTGTTTCGGAGTTTTTATTACTTATCGAGGGTTTCACCGGTGCGTAATGTAGCGGCACATCGCCAGGTCTGCTTTGAGTCACAGTGTACGTGTAGCTTCCTCCGGGAGGTATTGAGTATAATTAGTTATTCGTTGCTCGTGCTGTGATTGTTCTACATGCAGTTGACCCTTAAGGTACAGAATTTCATACAATTTCATGTCAATCACAGAATTATACGAGCAATTCGGATCTGTTCGCTGCGTCCTGTTGTCCGGATATCATGCGCGAACTGGTGATAGGACTGTCTGTTGTCAATACCTATCTCCCACCTCCTCAACTCGGGATGCTTCGACTTGAAACCAGTCTATCGAAGCTTAGGTGGTTACCTAATACAGAGGGGGTTTTGCAAGTGAATGCGCCGATGTGTAGAAATATCAAACAACATGCCATGGTCCTATGAAAGACAAGTTAAATACAAAGCCTATCATTTCACAGGAAAATGATCATTGGAGTGTTGTCAGTGTATGACCGTCGGTGTCCGAAGCAATGGCCTGGTCTGATGAAAACATCGGATTAGCAATAGTAAGTTGAGCCAGCTGGTTTTGGAAAGAAGGAAATTTCCAACAACAGATGAATTACTCACGCTTCCTAGGTTACGCTGGTCAGGCCATGTACTCTGCACGCCTGAAGACCACCACCTCTAAGAGCTTTTTTCGTCCAGTCCCGTGCAGAGTGGAAGTGACCGAAAAGTGGACCTGGTAACGAAGTATCAAAGCACTAACCAGCCGGGTGGACAGTTGCCGCTTCCCTGGATGGGGACCCCGGGACTCAGCCCACTAATGATTATTGACACCGGAAAGGAAAGCGTTCAGCTGTAGCCCCCTTTCGGTGCCTAGCTGCCATGCCACCCGAAGGAAGCCCGAGGGCTGGGATACTGCCAGGTTGTCCAAGGCTAGACAGGGGAAGTCGAGAGGCAGAGGTCGGGTTTGAACCACAGACCTTTCGGTCAGTAAATTCGCGCTCTAACCACTGAGCCATCTCGCCCCAATTGACACCGGCAGAAATGGTGCAATCAGTGGCGCTCGTGCACCAATGCTATCGCCGGTTCGTAGCCGCCCCATTGACGAACTAACTGAACGTGTCATCGTCTCCAATGCTTGGCTGTATCTCCCACGCTCTCTTCCTGGTGATCGAAACTGCAACAACCTGAACCAATATACTCATGGTACATGGTTTTTAGCTGACAATTTGATTGATTGACTGATTGGTTCTGACACCTTTACTAAATACAAGTTCCGGAGAGAGTTCCCATTGCCATTCTTCTGTGTTTTTCATCTCCACTTCCCCAGCCGTTCGGAACCTGTGAATATACCTAGCTACACTCACCCCACCATGTTTCCTCGAACGTTCTTGCTAGGGTTTAAGTGCGGGCCATGTGCTAGCAAGCCCAATAAATGAAACCACGTGCAAACCATACGTTCACCCACCTTCACTCAGACACGAAACCTTTTTCGTCAGTTTCTGAACTTTGGATCACTTTTCAATTTCGATGTGTTTGCTATCTGGTTAGTTGCGGCCTGCGGGAATCTTCTCTCACTTTTCCAGACACCTCTTGATCAATTCAGGCATGTGTCTGATGGATGCGCAAGGAATCTAGTAACGACCGGTTCTGATCTGTTCAATTTGTGTGTCATCTGTCGTTTCATTCTATGTTTTCCATCTGTCATTCCCGTGTCTTTCAAGCCCACTACTTTGCTTTAGTACAGGAATGCTTATCATAGAGTAACTGATTCGACTTATTTTAGAAACATTTCTTGCTAGTGAACAGTACAGAAGTGGCTTGAAAAATCGAAGCGCGTTAAAACAGATCCGTTTCTTCACCCACAGGAAGGTGTTATTTTGTCAGTACCGCTTCTTTTGACCGTATCAGTGTTTCTAACACTCTTGACCTGTTGGTTGACATTTCTACACGTTTGTGCATCCAGTCTCAACCGTTCGTCAACCCAGGTTCTTATAGAGTTTGATATTGCGCGCACGACGCTGATGTTCGATCCTTGTGAGGGAGCTTTTTTCCTGATTCCTCCACTTACGGATAGCCGTGAACCACGAATGACAAAGAGAACAAAGTACCCAATTCGTTCTGTTATTTTACATCCCGCCACTATTCAGGCACTTTTGTAGCAACGTAGTTCACACATCCTCGTGCATGGTACCTATAGTAATTCCCTCTTTTTTCAGAATGGAATCGGGATGCCTTGGTGTTATTTGGTGCATTTTTTATAAGGACCATTGACAACATCACCCACATCTTTAACGTACATAGGGATATTGTAAACCTATCTTATTGTGTTTATTTTTGAAGCCCAGCCAGAGTATACCACGTCGTTTTTCGATAGGTTTTGCCGTCCCGGAGTGAAATTCTAGTCGATCTGGTGACTGTAGGTTACCTTTGGGTTCCTCGTGTGTCTTTTGACACCCACTATTCGTGTTCCACCCGGTTGTTCACTTTATCTCTGTTATGATGGAATTACTGTTTGTACGAGGTCATCATGAAGGGAGGCTTGCAACAGTAGTACTTTCAGTTGTTAACTTTAATTCGTAATTCAAGCGATTTAAAGCGTCAGATTTCTGGGGTTAGCTCCTTTCTGCGAAGCAGAAAGCTCGTTTGGGTACCACCACCTATATCAGGATTTTGTTATCAATTACTATCGCTATAGGCAGAGAGAGAGAGAGAGAGGGAGAAAGAAAGGAAACATCCCGAGACCAAACTGCTTGACAACTGACCTCACGAAGAAACAATACCTCAGTCTGGTTGTCTATAGTGCCAGAATTGGTCATTAGTTTACTTGCATGATAACTTAATCCTTGATTTCTTGATAAACTTCAAAAACGGGTCAACGAAGGTTAAACAACTCTACTTCGTGTTGTTGAAGTAAGATTTCGTAGAATAATTACAGGAATTTAGAATTTCAGAAATTTATCAGCTCTCACGTTCTTCAACTTGTCTGATAGCGTCCACCCCCTGTTTTCCATGTCCCCTGAAACACATATTTGATGTCCACGCCCATTGCATCTTTGTAGTTTGTCGACTAACCGCGGGTGATTCATCTTAGGTCAAATTATCACCGAAACAATTCACCACCTGATAATTTGCCACCTGTAACACCTGTAAACATGTTCAGATCCAGATCACCAACTAAACTGGGTTTCAGTCCCTAGTGGGAGGAACGACGAGGTGGTTTCGGATTAGTAAGTTTTTTCTTGATGGAACACACTACTCGCAAGGTTGTTGAAAACTCTTCGACAGCCCACGACCGTTTCCCTATTTCTTAGGGCTCATGAGATCTTCATTAATAGCGGCAAAAGCAGGGGTCTTGACTGTGCGGACAGAATCTGCATGCATGTCAGGATAGCCGCTGCTACAGTGTCGACCACCGGAAAACGGGAATTTGGGACGTACAACCAAACCTTGGAGGCGAAGGCACGTTCAGTTTATTCGGAAATCGGGTAGCCATGCATTGAAGGCTTGATAGCTCTGGTGCACGAACGTCACTGACTGCGTGATTGGGCCATTTCTGCCAATGTGACATTCAGATTCTATAGAAATGTGAGTTCAAGAATTCGATGAATTTATGCAGTATGTAAACACAGTTGACAACTAGTCGGAACGCAAACAACGGTCGTAGTTTTTTAAACGAGTAGGAACAGTATGGCCGTGACAGAACTCTGTTCACACTTCATTCAGAGGATGATGCATAGTCGTTTCCATTATTCTCTTTGTGTGGTAGTTACGTAATTCGATCCTTCCAGTTAATCGAAGGGCTAGCGGCTGCTCAATTGCTCCTTCAGGTGCTGTGTTTACCTTGCGCTAAAGTGCTTTGTCTTCGTCTGCGGCAACCTATTCCCATGAAACATATATCCCGCTTAAATAAGGTGAACACTATTCTTCAAGTGGATTTAGGTCAATCGGTAATGTCAATTCATCATCATCGTCGTTGACAGCAACACCAGGTGAGAACGCACACTGATGCTTCACTGTTGTACAACCTTGTCAATTGGTTGAACACTCTAATCGTCCTCTTGTCTACGCCTGGGCATCCAGGCGGTATCCCAGTTCATTTACAACCATGCATTGCACAAATACTAGTTAGTGACCTGATGCCACATCGGTTGTTACGTGGTGTCATCAGCCGTGTTACCGTAGACATTTGGAAATCATCCTTTCAACCCCGACGCTCAGTGCATCTTGCGGCAATTTGAACGTCAGTCCCTAGCCATGTCAAATGGAATGGTGGTTTCCAGTAGAAATAGAGTGTGCCTTCCAGACTTCCTACCTCCGTCAGGTTAAATGGCCTTGAAGAAGAACACCATCGATAGAAAACAAACGAAACCGTGCAGGATAGGTTTCAACGGCACTTACGAGTGTTGTTGGTTGAGAATGACGGCTACACTAATTGCTAAAGGCGTGCCTCACCCCAACATCCTCTCTGAGTAAGTCCCAAATTAAAGACCGGATACAGTGGGCCGTGGGCAGAGCGATGAAAAGAAATAGAATTTGACTGGTCGAGGATCCATTTGTTGTGGTTGGCCTGTAAGCAGAAGTATGCTTTTGCGTAGATGCATCGTGATGCTACTTAGTTCGACACTTCTGCTTTTTTGGGGGTATACATCAAAGCGCTTCCATCTGTGCACCTTTTTTTTATCTAAACTAACGATTGGCAATATTTTTCGACGGAACAATGCCACCGTGTGTCTATGAAGCAGTTAGTGGTTTTGAAGATACACTGGGTAAGGGGCGGTTTGAATCCGATCCGCGGTTGTCTGTCCTTTGGCTTTCGTCGCCTGTATTGGCTCTTTTCCTCTTGTTTTTCTACATTGCGAGCCTTTTAGAACGGACCCAGAATACCTGAGTGACCTTGTTCATTTAGGGGATGGATTTTTATCCCAAAACGTCCATTAAAAAAAACGATTGAATCGGAATTGAGCAGTGTGATACTAATGTCTGAAATTTTCACGAAGTGTTAAGTTCTTACATAGTCCGGAATGAAAGACGTTCTACTGACGCTTAGATTTGTTTCACATGGCTGATTTTTCTGAAGTGACTTTGTACTACGGCCACACCTTTTTGTTGCACTTTCCTTTGGAATTTCTTAGAACACTGCTCATACAACAAAGGATTGTTGTTAGTACTCGAAGCTAACAAATCAGTTTTAGTTTTGTTTTTGATGTTGTTTGGGATGCTACCAAAATCGTATGCCCCCTGTGATTGGGTTGTTTTCTGTTGTCCGATTCTCCTTACGGCTTCGTGGGCACATTTCTTTAATTTACTGTACCGCGCACTTTACTTACAACGATAATTCGGCCTAAAGTATTCCGGTCGTCCTACTCAGTATCTTATGGGTGTTGATTAAGTTGACCTTGATTAAGTTGACCTTCACCCCATACCCACCTGATTCTGTGTTGTTTGCAACGCGAATACCGCGCATCTGGCTTACATACCTTTCACTATGTACACACTGCGTACTGTTGACAAAACTAGCCGGTACCGGCGAACTCGGCAAACACGATTTCGTAAAAAGGTGTGCAGCCGATGTGGTCATCGTTCGCTAACAGTTTCTTTGTCCTTCTGGTTGTCCATCGCTCTTTTTCGACCTCTGCATACAACCAGCTTTTGTATGTGCAAATTCCTATGCTTCTGGCTTTAGTTGACTGGTCATTGGACTGTTGTGTCAGTCTGTTCTGACCGAAATCATCTTGACCTAAATTGGTTCCAAATAAATTGATACGATGATACGGCATTTATGCGCCAATGGCCCAGACTTCTAGCATTCCCAATGATGTTGATGATCACGATACTCGGAACCCATAAAACTTACCAGTACGCCATTCAATTGCGCTCCTCTCAGCCACGCTGCCACTCGCCCCTTTCTCTATGGTCGTTCTGCGATGCATCCTGGCATTGCCACCGAGATGTTACCATTGTATCGGTGTGCCACTTGGTCTAACCTAACCATTCCTAGGCTGGGGAGGATATTCCATCGAGGAATACTTTTATGGTCCGAGTACTAGTGCACTAAAACTTCTTTTTTGTTTTCATCAACCTCTCTCGGAGTCGGGTGATTCCAACTGTTGAAGTGCGACTTGCGTTTCAGGCGTTCGAATACTGCTCTTGATATTCACGATTTCGTGGTTGTGGAGAAGTTGAGGCCGTTCTTCCGTCGTAAGCATCATAACTCATGCATTCACCACTGATTCATCATCAAGTGGTGACGTAGAAAGTTTTAAAATAGGGTTGGCCCAAACGGTCTGGATTCCAAAATATTTCCCCAGTGAGGCTGTTTTGCTGATCTCGCGGACTACTGTGAACCATCCGCACATCGGTCTGCTAGCTTTTCAGTGATGCTTGTCCATCCGGTTGAATTTTCTACCGCAGCGAGGGCTTAGTGTAGGCAGTAGACTTTCGACAACACCAACTTAATGCGGCTCAGAAACGTTTGTTCTAGGTGATGAGTGATTGCAACTGAGTTACGTGACTAGACTCGGTAAACGATTTCTCATGGGAAAACGTAACCTGATGTGGTGACGAAACAAATGCAGTTGTTGAGAGTCGGATAGTTGGAGTTTCCATCCATGGATTTGCTGCACGCGCTGGGTGCCATACTTGTAGTTCTTGTTACAACCGCATTGCTTGTTGCGGAATGTCTCTGCGCTAAACACCCGATGAAATCATGTCTAGAAAAGTGTAGCGGCAGTTCTCACCGTTTTCTGTGACTGTGTGTTCTACTCGTCAAAAAATGCGCACAGACCGTTCATCGTTGGCATGCAATGAAAATGGGCCACATGTTCTCACAGTCATTTGAACACATAGCTAGTTGTTTAATTTAATTGGCGACTTCTCTGACAGCATTTTGTGACCCTGCGACGCCATACAGCTTGCGCTCTTAATTTGCGGGACTAATTAGGTCTGTCACAGGCGAACGATAGTTCGGACGTAGACTACACGTTTTCGCGTCATTCCACCCAGCTGAAATTTTTCATCTGGGTTCTGAAGCATGATCTGTTCATCTGTATCGCCGAGAATGAAAATCATATCCATCGGAACGGGTCAGACTACGCCATTGAATTGAATTGCCCTAGTCAAATATCCATCATTTTGAACGCCAGTTTCCATGATCTGCTTCCAGGTTGTCTTTCGTGAACACTCCTTCATTGGAACATTCGTACCTTTTAGCTATGATACTTGACTCTTTTCGGCTGATTTCGCTAGCCACTCGAACAGGGTGGAGTAACACGGCTTCCGCGCATGGTAGTGTGAGTGGCTGCATTTTGTTTTATATCCTGTCTTAGATGAAATCTTTCAGTTAGGCGCCACAACGGGAGAGCACACAATAACCTGGATTGAAGTGGTCGATCGAACCCTATGGTATGGTGATGTATTTCAAAGCTCGCGATAGAAAAGTACAGACCGTCTGGCATGACGGAGGGCCTTGACCACAATAGTCAGCTTACCGACCACTTCAGATCCCATAGGAACGCGTGTTCATGAACGACTTACCTGGGTTTTTTTCGGCAAATAGTTCAAGCCAGCGGCACTTCATTAGAGCGTTTCCCCAAGGGGCGATCGAGGACCGCATTGTTTCTCGTCTGTTTCTGTGTGCTGTGCTTGAATTGATAAAATATGAGTGTTAGTTTCGTCATTACCAGCAAATGTTGTTCCGATTGTATGAATTTCGGTTACTACAGTAAAACCTCATCCGCATGCTCGTTTGCACTCACCCACCGTTCTGCGGTAACCATTTTTCACCTCACTGGTCACAATTCGGTTGTTAACCCTGTATTAGCAGCATCCGAGGTAATCTTTCCCCTGCGTTGGTATAATGTTTTCCAGGAAAAAATAGGCACAAATTACCATACACGATTGGATTTGAGATCTTGTAGCGAGTTTTTTTCCTTCAAAGGTGCGAACGACGTAGCGGAACCAGAGGTCAGTTTCGCTACTCTGTTCGGAGTAGACTGTGGTAACTGAATAAAAAAAATCGTTCAACTGTATCACCCTTTCGACGCCTTACTGTCATGCCACCAGGAGGAAGCACGAGGGCTGGGATATTGCCAGGTCGCTCAAGCCTAGACAGGAGAAGTCGAGAGGCAGAAGTTGGGCTCGAACCACAGACCTGCCGGTCAATAAATTAGCACTCTAACCACTGAGCCATCTCGCAGTGTTGTGCGCACTGTTCTGTTTCACCAATTTTTCTCCACTTATCACTACGATTCCCAAATTTCGGTCTTTAAGCGTTTAGCCACTTGACCTTATCACTTATCTTAACTGCCACGCCTTGGTTGTAAATCAGTAACAGTCAGATGTCCAGCTGTCACTCATTCAATACAGCTTGTTTAGCTGTAATCAAGTTTTTGCGAGAAAGGCGGTGGATAACCTTCGACTTGGTAGAAAAGTTTGTTGTCATGATGAATTTGGAAGGTTCTTAAAAAGTTCTAAAGTGTGTTGCTGAACTGACGTTTTGCGGAATTCTTTCACTGGTCAGTAAAATTACACGTCCATGAGAACAATTTCAAAATGGGCTAGCATATTAGATTTTCCGGATAGTCAATTTAAAAATCAACGACACGAATGGGTTTGATAATGGGATGTCACGTGGCTAGGTTTTGATCACCGCCGTATCTTCGAGACTGTTTGTTCTAGACCATGTCACCTGAAATATTTGCGCCTTTTTGAAACAGACAGGAGAGTTTTTCGAGAAATACACTCATCTGCAAATCAATTTGGTTTTTGCGAGAGACTCACCTGAAACCCAGCTGAATCTCTCGTTTGTGATGATTTCAGGCAACTGAATGTGCTGCACCAGGCCGCCTCATGTTCCAGTTGCTACGATATTCCAGATATCGCCATACATGTATATTCGTAATGGACTACTGATAAGGTTGCTGAAAACTGTTCGACAGCCCACGACCGGTTTCGCCCTTCTTGGGGCTCATCAGGTAGGCGCAGTCCCCGAGTTTCCGTCAACCGCATGTTCTACTTCAACCCAAATTGGACTGTTTTTCGAGAACTACACTCATCTGCAAATCAATTTGGTTTTTGCGAGAGACTCACCTGAAACCCAGCTGAATCTCTCGTTTGTGATGATTTCAGGCAACTGAATGTGCTGCACCAGGCCGCCTCATGTTCCAGTTGCTACGATATTCGACATATCGCCAGACATGTATATTCGTAATGGACTACTCATAAGGTTGCGGAAAATTCTTCGACAGCCCACGACCGGTTTCGCCCTTCTTGGGGCTCATCAGGTAGGCGCCAGACAGGAGAGTTGTTTTAACTTTGACTCAGTCGAAACTGAAGCACCACCTTTGATTGTTTTCGGCTGGTTCGGTGTAAGACTTTCCGATGGGAGTAGAGTAGACAGTCGTGTCCTAGAAGCTCATTCGTTCCCCTCTATGGGACTCTATGACCCGTATTTAAGAACGTGTTATGCTATGCAGAAGCACTGGCTCATTGTCTGAATAAGTAGACATAAAGGTTTGTTTATTTTTTCTGTGCTAATTGTGTACAATGTGAGTACCCGTTTTGTTGTTTCCGTTCTACGCCTATACTGCCTTTCGTGTTTTGACATGAACGTAAACCGCTCCTTGACCTTGGAATCGCACGTCTCGTTTAAGTCAACCACATGGGTTTCGCCAACTTATGGCCATCTTGCGTCGAGTCGAAACTTTGGCTAGGCGTGGTATCTTACCTACTTATTCGCACATGATCCCATTCGGACTTGATAGTTCCTATAGAACCCGGCGCACTCCCGTGATTTGAGGTTTGTACAATTTAATTGTGATTATTGTATTCATACCAGCGTATTTGTTGACAAACGTCCATTTAAACCATTTGACCTTTGAACTTTCTCACGCAACTCAACGTGGCCGGACTGATCGCTGGAAACAATCAGTAATACTTTAGTTTGTACTTTTGCTAACGTTTTAAGCGCGTCGCGGTCCACCAAGTACGCTTTGTGTATGTATCTTTCGGTTGGACTACAGTCAACGTCATTTATAACACTTTCGGTTGCCCGAAACTTAGAACTAGGCGACTGCCTTTTATCGTGGTATTTGAATGCAAATTCTATGAACCGACCTGGCAGCTTTCCAGGTACAGCAACTGCATATAAATATCCGTTTTTTGTTTACTTCCAATAGAGCAGGCATCCGTACTGGAGTCATAAAATCATTGCATTTTTATGGCCTCTCGCTTTCATTTTTGCGACATCGAATAAGCAAGCGAATTCGTTTGGCTGAGGCAGCTGTGTTTCGGACTGATCAGTGACATGTTTCTTCCAAGTGACAAAAACTACTACTGTCATATTAAAGGGGACTCGTTAGTTTGTCCTGTTGTTATATGAAAAAGCTCACAGATCACTGTCAACTGTAGTCACTGTTTTCCGCATTAGTTCAGCTTCCAAATACTACGTTTATAAGATCACTGATGCATTGAGTGCCGCGTTTCCAGCCCGTATTGTTACCTGTTTACGCCCTGTTGAAGTGGGTTCTCCGAGACTGAGTCTAACGATGGACTGCGACTCAAACGACCACACCTCATATCAACCGATCTCTGTTGACTCCCGAAATTACCACCTAGAGTGAGTTTACAAAATGCAGTGCACGAATGAAATTGGTGCGACATTTTTGGCGGGCCAACTTGTTCATTCACTTCGTTTACTTGATAGATTTGTGGAGATTCCAACCAAGATGAATCCACTGAGACGAGTTAGCTCAGGGGCAAGGTAGCTCAAGTGGTTAGAGCGCGAATTTACTGACCGAAAGGTTCGTGGTTCGAACCCGACCTCTGCCTCTCGACTTCCCCTGTCTAGGCTTGAGCAACCTGGCTGTGTCCCAGCCCTCGTGCTTCCTTCGAGTGGCATGGAAGTTAGGCCCCGGAAGAGTGCTACAGCTGAACACAGAATCCACGGGCTAGTCCGTACGAAGAAAGTACCGCAAAACACCCATGCTCTCCATCCGTGTTTTCTGTGTTATGATAGTCTCACGGGTAGTCCTTTAAGATGAGGCTCATTCGATATGCTCGAGCGAAACGATGTTCAGTTACAGTTTCTTTGGTTTGCCTTACTTAGTTCGAATAACTGACCACTGGACTCCCCTTTTTGGTGCTCATAATTCAGTTCGAGGAGTCATATGTTGCCTTACGGTAACAAAATTGATTTTTAGCTTTAGGACGATGGACGTCAAGAAAATCATTATGTATGAGTTTCGATTCTAAACATAAAAAATGTCAGATGATTTGGCTTATCGGTCTTTCAGTATAAACGTGGCTGTACTACCTAGATACTTTGAGAATAACTCAACGGTGAACTCAGTTACCGGACGCATCCATAACCCCATAAGCACGCAAATTCCAATTTATTCTAACTGGAGTTTTTGACGCGTTCTTTTCAGTTAGCAAGGCGTGCAAATTGACGTCTACACCAATAAGTTAGTTTATCAACTCTCTACCCTCAGGGGATTGTAGGGTTTGTCAGCATTTGATCTATAATATACCGGCGCATCTTTAGCGTTGTTCGATACACCCAGTGTTTGAGGAGTTCAGGTCGACTGACGTACAAAACCCTTGAGACAGAAGTCGTACGAAACGGGCTTATATCCAAATCGTGCGTTACTTTGGTGCGCTAACAAAAGTCCATAAGTTAGCAGATCTCAGACGGTGACATACTTCGAAATCGAAGTTGATAAAAGGTCAGTATTATAAACGGCACTGCGGGTTTTACAAACCATGGCCAGTTAAATGTCAGGGAAAAATGAAACTGCAGAATGAGGCCAAATGTAATGAAGTATTTTCCATGCCGAAATAACGCGAATTCCATAAACACAATCAACAATTATATTGTGTTTACTCTCTCGACTCGTTCAGCTGTAACACCCTTTCGGTGCCTAGCTGCCGTGCCGCCCGAAGGAAGCACGAGGGCTGAGATACTGCCAGGTTGCCCAAGCCTAGACAGGGGAAGTCGAGAGGCAGAGGTCGGGTTCGAACCACGGACCTTACGGTCAGTAAATCCGCGCTCTAAACAGTTGAACCATCTCGCCCCCGGGTTTAACGCTTTGCTCATTCATCTGTAACTGTATGCTATCACAGTATGGTTTCCTGATCACCTATTTAGACCTGACGGAATCCATGCACTCTGGTGTATCAGTTTGGTATTTTTGGGGCGAACTTCTTGAAGGCCGTTTTACGTTAGCTTAAAGGTGCCCATTGTCCTCCATCATTCAACCTAGAAATAATTAAAACAAGCTGACTCTATTCAGCCGAGCAGATCGTCGTCCCCTATACGGCTGTTTTTTATTCGTGTTCTCTTCTAAATAAAACTGTAGCAGTTGGAATCAGGCTACATTTGATGCGCGGCTTGCGGCTGAGAACATAACTGACTAGCGTGCGAAGCCTTGATGTGAGCATTCCTGCCAAATATTTGACTATGGATTCACACTCTATCAGTCGTTGGGATCGTCACACAGATTGTGATACATAATCTTAGCGTTCGTTGACTTCCGGAATGCGGCCAGCTGTTCACCTGTCTGTCTTCTGAACGGCATTATCGATCACTGTGCTCTATTGAAATGCTTTGTCGCAGTGCTCACCTCACGAAGCTCCACAGGGATTCGAACTCTGCTGATAGTTGGGGGCAAAACCGCTCCGCCACGCCACACTGATAGGATGTAGCGCCACTCACCCTCCAACCATGTTATTCACATCATGCGGCCATATGTGAACTGGCTTCTCGGGTGACTAATTCCCAGATGGATGGTTCATTTATTGTGTGTATTACTGGTGCACTACTCTTAGTTTGTTGGCAGTATGAGGAGGTTGAGAACTTTCACTTGAGATCTCATTCTGTGGGCACAGTCAATCTATGCCGAAGAATGGAGAACCAGTGTACAGCTGTTTCATCCTTAGTTGGGGCCATCAGATCTCACGAATTTCCAATTCGATGCGAACCCGTAGCCTACCAGTCGGTAGTTAAAGACTACAGTCGAACCCTGAGCGCCTGATCAGCAGTGTGATTGCTTCACAATTCGATGGGATGTAGCTCCGCTAAATCGTAATTCATGCAGTTCATATTGCCTCAAAATTCCGGAAGATTTGATTTCCACGATGTGCTCATGGAAACACTTCCTTCGGAAAAAGGATATCGGTGCCCCAGATGGCTTCGTTGAGCGGATGGCTCATGAGCCTCCTGAGTTTGTTCCAACAAACTGGGACCTGTCGTAGATGTATTCTAGCCTCATTCTGGTTCCACCTTTTCATCCTAAGGGGCCAGATGGCTCAGTGGTTGCTGACCGGAAGGTCCGTGGTTCGAACCCGGCTGTGTCCCAGCCCTCGTGCTTCCTTTGGGTGGCATGGCAGCTAGGCATCGAACGGGTGCTACAGCTGAACGATTTTTTTCGTCTTAAGAGTAGGCGAAACGAACTTATGAGATTTCAACCGTCTGTGTCCAACAAATTGCCGTTAGCATGATTATCAATTGGGATCCATCCTACCGACCGTCAGCTGTATTTTTCGGATGTGTGTGCTTCAGATCCACACATCAGCACAAAATGTTGCTGAGTTTCGTATAAAAGATCACAATGGGAGCGTGCGCTGTATCGAGACATAGAATCTCATCAAAGACCAAAAATGTGTCTAGCCCCTTATGATGTAATGTTTCAGTGTGTAGTGACGATTACTTGACGTCAGTGGCTTCATGATGATGATGGTGGTGATGATGATCACGACTTCACAGCTTAGCGATTATGCACTAAACCTTCATCCAATCAGATTTCAAGAGCTAATGGAGAGTGACGCTTTGGTCGATTTTCGTTGGTTGTGCGTACTTCATTGTTTGACGCTGTGAATAATTAAACCTAATGCGTAAGTGGCTCACAACACATAGAATTGTCATAGCTAGTGTCTACCGTATGTCCTTAAACTGGTTCGACAGAAGATGCTAGGTTTCCTGGCCTATTCCCATTCGGTGTATGTGCATTCGTACCCAAATAGTTATCTCCGTGCTGTCAACGTGTGGGTCATTTGGACATAAACGATTGTTTTTCCTCGTTCCCAGCACACCGGCTTACAGTTTTCTCATCGATTTCCGGAGCCACTACTCACCATGTTGGTCGAATGCCTTTTGAATTGCCGTTACCGTCTAATTCTAATTCACAAAGGTGGCCACTTAACGTCTACTCTAAATTGTTTCGTCGTCTCGTCATATTTTGAATGGAAACTTTTTTTTCGTGCTTTAATTATGGCGACAATTCGTCGCTTCACTCAAATTCGAGTCGTCTTGCGTTGTGAGTCTTGAAGTATCAGAGATTATTTGCCTTACCTGTTTGCTACCCCCATTGTGCCCATCACTTTCAGACCGATTTTTATCAGGGCTGTCGACTGACAACCGGTTCTACACAGTGAGCTCCTTCATGATACTTGCCTGCTTGAGCCAGCAACTCTGACAGTAAAAAAATCGTTCAGCTGTAGCACCCGTTCGATGCCTAGCTGCCATGCCACCCAAAGGAAGCACACCCTTTCGGTGCCTAACTGCCATGCCACCCGAAGGTTGCACGAGGACTGGGATGCTGCCAGATTGCCAAAGCCTAGACGGGGAAAGTCGAGAGGCAGAGGTCGGGTTCGAACCACGAACCTTCCGGACAGTAAATTCGCGTTCTAACCACTTGGGCCATCTCGCCCCACACTGGTTCAATAGTTGTTCCTTATGCTTGACTCATGTGCCGAACACCAAGAAGTGCGATCAAGGTCTCCCCACTGTTGTTCAATCATATCGATCACATCTTTTTCCCACATTGTGATTGAAATGGGTGTTTCACCGGGTCCTATAAACCGCTTTTCATTGAATCCTATGCTTTAATTCGTACGCTGTCCCCAAGTTTCAGCCGATATTGTGGATGAATTCTTGGATGAGATTTTCTTCGTTCGTCTGTCTGATATCACTGAGGGTCTTTATATCACCCTAATCAGGTTGGCCCAGTCCTTTTCGTTCCTCAAGTCTCGGTGACGTGGTTCGTGAGCCAA
The DNA here is from genome assembly GCA_003604175.2 of Clonorchis sinensis. Taxonomy (NCBI): domain Eukaryota; kingdom Metazoa; phylum Platyhelminthes; class Trematoda; order Opisthorchiida; family Opisthorchiidae; genus Clonorchis; species Clonorchis sinensis. The sequence continues at coordinate 3,933,436 of CM030372.1, read as the reverse complement.
CCAGGAATGGAATCTAACTTGATCACATACCTATTAGCTTCTCCGATATATGTCCCTGTAAGCTCTAAATTTTTCTATCACTCCAGTGTTTGCGCTACGCCAGTCATGTATCCTCCTCTTCATTGTCTTCGTTCCTAGATTCGGTTATAAGCACCGTAGTACCTTGAACACGAGATAGCTCATTGGTCAAGCTGCGAACTTAATGACCGGAAATTCCGGGGTTCGAACCCAACCCTGCTCCTGCTTAGGCTTCCTATTATTGTTATTATCAGATGGTGCTATGCCGATGAAAGCCTCATCGGTAGTCTCTTTGCCCTCAGTTGGGTACATATTTTCCACATGGGATGTTTCCTCATTCGGTTTCGGCCTTTGCGATGTAGTGTTTAATTTATCTAATCAATTTTATCTGCTGGTGAAGTTTTTGTTCCCCAGCAGCCCGATCAGCTCCATCCGTGTCACTCGACTTCGGAGGCGGAAGAAGCATGCTTGCAAACGGGGGGGGCGTACTATCGCGATGCATAGCTAACATAGGACGTAAAGGTATGGAAATCTGTTTTGTCTAAAGTAATGAGCGTGGACCTAATAGAAACATGTGGAGCTTTTTTGCTTAGAGAAACTTGGCACCAATACTCAGTGCCCAGATTTGGATTCTTTGAGGGCAGAGAATCTGTTCGTTTCCACTGGATCCTCAAACTTATTTCAACCCCATTTATTCTCCAAATTGCAGCATCCACTTCATATCTCGAGGGTATCTTATGTGGTTTTTCGAACTACTGTTAATTGATGATTTCTTCTGTCTTCGATAGCACATACTCTGATCTGCTCAATTGTTGCGTCCACGCGTTAAATGAGGCCGTGCTGAGCATTGCTAATACGTCCTTTTCCGGTTTTTCGAAGTTTTACTGAACCGTCTGCGTTAAGGCCATTCCGAAAGTGGTCGAAAATATCTTCTCTAGTATTATTTCAAACTACACATGAGTTAGTAATAGTACATGGTCTTTTCTCTCACCTGATGGATTCTAATTTACCTGTAACATATATCGCACACTATACTTGATGTCCTAGCTTCCCCTGTTCACTTTATTGCTACATTTCTAGACCGAGGTACTTTTCTTATTCAGTACGCCTTGCATTATTACCCTTCGGAGTTTCTCACAGTGAACAGCAAGTCTTTCTTCCTACTAGATGCTGTTTGTTCTAAAAATGACGTTTTCGTATCGCTTCCCATGCGAATGATCTAGCGGAATGCTCGCCCAACTTTATTCTGGCTGTAATCAAACAATGATAGCCGTTCAGCTGTAACACTATTTCGGTGCCGAGCTGCCATGCACTCCGAAGGAAGCATGAGGGCTGAACCGACTAGAAGTGTGTCTTTACTCCACCCCTCATTACGAAAGAAACACGAGAGCTGAACCAACTAGAAGTGTGTCTTTACTCCACCCCTCAATTTGAGATACTTACATTGAAGCAATCCTCTCGAATCCCAGAATTATTCTCTCTAAGGAAGCTACGTTAATCAGTTGCCATCAGAATTTCATATGTAAGCCGTGTATACCCCCGCCCTTCACTTCTGTTCTTCTCCGGTTCCCACCGGCCTCCCTCCCTATATTTCCCTGTACAAGTGCCCAATAATCGCGTTTCTAGCTCGTTTCATCGTTAACCCTGAGACTGTCTTGGCCCAATTTCAGACAACTTTTTTTCATTTAACTACCTCTTTTTGTTTTTCACTTCGCACTCTTTCCCGTCGTCAATCACTGTTGAGGTGAGAATATCCTGACAGTTAGTCAGATACGACGTAGTTAAATGTATCTATCTATCACGAGCCTATCACGGAACATACTTTTTCGGGCAATAGCGAGGGATTGAAGAGCATAGCAATTCATTTCATCAATCAGGTTATGTTAGTTACATTCCGAGCTATTCTAACCTCCGCAACTTTGGTTTGATAGGCCGTGTTGTAGAATGCAATTTTCTGTAGGTACTAACGGGAAACGATTGACCCAGCCCAGAGTTCTACAACTCCATCAAGGTCATTGTAAACGCCACCAGGGTATATAAGAATATTTCTTTGTTGGAGCGTTAGTTGATAGCAACAGTAGTGTACAATTGTTGCGTCCAGGTAACGAATTTACATTCGTGTGTAGTTTGTTGTAGCTAACAACTGTTTCTGTGTGTTTTACTGAATTTTTCACTTCTTGTCATCCCCATCAGTTAGTTATTCTCAGTATGATGGAATATCTGGTCACTGGTCAAACTCAGGCACATCCAGTCAGGTCCGAGTAGTCATGATAAACGATTTTTTTTTACGTAAAACTAGACTGGTAACTATATGCAGCAGTGGCATAGTTAGTCCCCGCCATGCACCTTCTTCGAGAGAAAATTAATGACTTTCGGAACCCGAACTATCTGTTCTGGAGCCTTATTTTCTCGAAGAGGGTTAGTATAAAAAGTCCCACTGCAGTCAGGGATTTCTGTTTAATAGGATGTTTTTTTTTAGCTTCGGGCTATATTCGCATTACAGCACTCGTATTTTTCTCTGGAATGTTCGTTGTGAAGAGTGATGAAGATCTTCCACGCAAGTGGTGACATGAACATTACAATGAACAACACATCCTTGGGTCATGGTGAGTTGGCAGGCGCACAAAGATGGGCGAGATGGCTCAGTGGTTAGAGCGCGAATTTACTGACCGCAAGGTCTGTGGTTCGAACCCGACCTCTGCCTCTTGACTTCCCGTCTGAGCTTGGGCAACCTGGCAGTATCCCAACCCTTGTGCTTCCCTCGGGTGGCATGGCAGTTAGACACCGAAAGGGTGTGTTACAGCTGAACGATTTATTTTTACGATTTAAACTGGTTTGTCAAATCCGATTACCCCGCTATGACACTCTGCACTCTGCTAGGTTTGCCTGCTGTTTGGACGCTTGTTCCAACAAATTAGTGATTCGTTCTTGGTAAAAACGACATGGCGTGGATGGTAATTAGCAACCGTTGATGAGGCACATACCTGGTTGAATGAAGTTTACACGTCTGGACACATATCAGCGTAGATGATAAGGTCGAGATAGCTTATTGGTTAATGCGGGAATTTACTGACCAGAAATTCCATGGTTCGAACCCAACCGTGGCATCAACCGCTCCTGTCTAGGTCTGTACAACCGTTGAGTCTGAATGGGTACAATCAACTGGTATACGCGACGTGAGAACGATCGAACGAACAAATCCCCAGCTACGACATTCGCCCAACAACTCTTAGCGCGGAAAGAAAACGGGACCTCCGAAGAGCTTTTAGTGCCTCAACCAGAGACAGTGTACTGCTAGAGCAACGCCGAATATTATATATATATATATATATATATATATATTGGATGACTCTGGAGAACGATAAATGCGTCTGCACATACGTAATGCACCTAGTCGATAAGAGCGAAACACGGTCTTTTGGGATGATGTCTAACATGGCGGAAAATGGCGCGCAAGATCAAAATTACAATTTTTCGGGTAATAGCCTGGCAACAGTTCAATAATTAAGTGGTTTTTTGAGGATACTGATATCCGCAACATCAATCTGGTAGTATCTCGGCCCCAGTCCTTCCTTTGGGTGGTTTGGCAGTTATTCACCAATAGGGTAGTACACCTGAACGATTATTTATTATCAGATGGTGGGATAATGGTCACCGAAAAACAACCGGGGACCAAACTGACAATGACATATATATCTTATGCAATACCCGTAGGCTTGGCTAAGGCGTGGGGTTATCTGAGATTTCTGGCTGTTCAAGTTCAGCTCGTGCCATTTCGGTAGAACACCACACGCGGTTTTGACTTTCGATCGTACTGGTGCTTACACCGTGTCAGTTTGATTTCTTGCTACGATGCGATCCCGTTTAGTAAAGTACTGTCAGGTGGTAAGACGGAAAAGTGCATGACAACCTGGTTTAGGTTGAAGCTTATGGTGTGCACGTTACCTGGCGTGACAATATCTTGCCAAACGCCCCGGTGACATGAAGCTGCAATCCATCTTATTGTATATATTAATGCTTGTGCGAACTTCATGCCTTTTTTGATTAAGGGTATTAGGGCTGTCACGTTTAGGTCATGTGTACTTATATCAACAATCCTAATTTCTCCCCGTTCCCACTTGGGTCACCTGTCCTAGGTACCTTATTTGTTGGACATTATTTTTCAACCCATGGTGGGAGCAGCTTACTCGCTGTACTTTTTTGTTTATTTCTCCCTTTAGGTTGGCCAGATAAAGAACAGCTTCAACCACATGACACTGACGCGATGTTTACCGAGCGAATTTCGGACGTTTCTCGAACACATTGAAGGGTGCACTTATGCAGACCGACCGGATTACGCCATGTTGCGAGGTTTGATCAAGCAAGCGATGGTTCGTCGTGATGTGCAAGAATCAGATGCATTCGACTGGGAGCAGCTGCCTGCCACCAATGAAGGTCAAGCTCTGAATTCCATACAGGCTCCAACAACTCCTGCTCCGCCAATGACCAATGGCGTCGCTGGAACTGGTGGTACCGCAGTCGCTCAGCTAGCAAGTCGGCAAGCAGCTGCTGGGCACGTGGCTTCCGGCACTGGTGGTGGTCCTCAGCATACTGGCTATGGGGAGAAACATGCCCATGGTGCTCACCAACAAGGCACTCCGTGTCACCGCCAACACCATACTCACCATCATCACCACCACCATCGTTCAAGCAATCAAGTTCAAAGAGGCGTCGATACACTGGGGCTGGGGACGGCCATAAGTGTTGGGGGGACATCAGCACACCATTTAGCCAGCACGGTTAATGAATCGATCCATGGTGGTATGTCCCCGGGACTCGGTGCTGGTCGGACTCTGTCCACAGAACTTCTCGGCGGTCCGGACAACGTAGCATTAAAGATGAAAAACGGATCACCTTTGCCTCCCCCACCAACCCCTGGAGCAGTTGGCGAGCTAGGAAGCACTGAACTTGGAAAAATGGTCACTGCTGCCGTTGACGAATGTTTGGATCATGCTGTGAAAGTTGGCCATGATACAGACGCCCTTAACGATGCACCCCTCCCCGTCACAGCCAACGCTAATATGCAATCAGCGATTATTGGCAGTAACATGGGCTTTTCATCTACTGGACATAATGTGGAAGATGGCCGATGTGGACGGCGTCTCACTCCCAATAATATGACACTAAATGGTACTCCGGTTCATCGGACATCTCGTCGCAAGTATAGTACTACGAATATGCCGTGTCATGGCCATGGTGGTCGTTCTGTCGGTCAGGACAGTAACTACCCAAAAGCAAACGGCGAAGCATTTATGGATATAGGAACTGTCTATTCATACGGAAAAAAATCGGATGGTGTATCCGAACACCGACCTTCACGGTTGCCTGTTCTTACGCCAATGCGGCAAGGTCAACGAGAGCATCCAGGTGTAGTGTTGGATACGCAAAATAGTGCTTCTGTTGTTACACAGAGAGCTTCGTCGGTTGTGCGCTCAACGATTCCAGAACGTAATCAACTGAATGGAGATCATGTCAGTGTGAACTCTCCTAAAACTTGCAGTATGTACGCCAATGCGAATGATTTGAGTGTAGCAGCCATTTGCGGTTATGTCGACCAAAGCCAGGCTAGCGTCGCCCAAATGACTAATGCCATCGCAGTTAGTACAATGGGTCGTATACCTTCGGGATCCAATTCGCGCTTAGCACGCGTAAGCAGTTTTGCAGCTGGTTCCAACACACAGATTGCTGGTTTGGGTTTGTCTAGTCAGGACCTTGTGGGAGATATGGATACCGACTGTCCAAATGTGTTCACCACAGGAACCAATTGTTTGCCTAACTCTGGTCATCGCAAAATCAGCGAGCTTGCTTCCAATCGAACTGATATTGACCGGTACGAGGATGGGATGGTAGTCTATCGTCCCGATGATTCTGATGTTGATCTAGATATTGATGCTGATGGTTGCTGTAAGGACATGAAAGGCCGCGCTGCTTCTGAATGTGGCGTTGCTGCTTCAGCAGAAGGTGCCACTGCACCAACTTCAAACACCGTTCATCGGGATGGAGTGCTATTAACTGAGCTCGATAAAAACGACGCAGTCAATGATAAAGCTTCATCTGCTGTCCGTTTATCCCACAATCGTTTCGGTAGTAAGACGCCTCTCCGCGATCCTGCGTCCTCACGAAACTCACACAGACAGCTGAATATGATACAACAGGGCACCACGGAGGATACTCGGCGTCGTCTTTCACTAGCAGACTCATCGTTTGTCACCAGAAGTCCCCCCAACTCAGATAAACGGAGGCTTCGGGGAGTCGCCCCAGAATCTGTTCAATGTGAGAGCACTACCAGGTGTACTTCATCCGGACAAATTTTACCGAACTCGAAACCAGTTCCACTACCGCGCCAACGACCGCAAATGACAACGTGGGGTAAGTGTCGAAACAGCAGTTCCGTTGTTAGAGGTGGTCAGAACATACGGACAGACACATCCGGAAGCGGCGCGCTTCGAATGGCTTGTTCGACCTCAAACGTGAATGTCCCAGAGTTTAGTCGGAAGACTGTGTTTGGCGATAGGACAATCGGACTCCAGGGTCGCACTCTGCCAAATGGGCCTCACCAGCAACTTGCAAACAATACTCTTTCAGATGCAGTCCATCCTAAACTTTTTCAGTGTGGTGGGCGAACTGTTGTCAGACCTAAGGTTGCCAATTTCACAACTTCTACAAACAGCAGTGGGACCGCAGGCCGTCCTCGTGGAAGTTGGACTCGAGGTTTGATTGAATTGCAGGAAAACAATAATGGTTACTACGAGGGAGGAGGCACAGAGCTAGGTTTTCGTGAGCGTCCAATGAATACTCGTCCATCCTCACGTCTGTCCTCTCGCGAACGTTGGGATCGATCTGGAAAGGATCATTGGTTTAAGCACGACCGCAGTGAATCGTCTAGTGACGTGGACTCGGATGCCAGACTTACAGCCGACTCAAAACCAAATTTGACCACAAAGACTTCTGCTAACTTTGCTTACTCCGATGCTCACAATGCGTCGGCAGATGGTATCGAAAACGTGCCTTATACATCCGCACACAAATTGGTAAATCACAAAACGGACGAGCACAAATCGGTTTTTGTGGACCGTGTGATTGGTGTTGAAGGTGATGTCTTTGAAAAATCCTCTCACGTCCCCGTTCTGGCCGATAATCAGGCAGATCTAACCGCTCAAGACGTTCATCCTGAGACGGCGGCTACCACAGTTGACGCTTTGCCATCCAAAGCCGTTTGTGATGAACCTTCTAAAACCGCTGTTCTCGTACCTCGCCCGAACGCCTATCCCGCTGCTTTCGCTACCACTGCCCTGTCCGCTCGTCGTAGACGTTATTTACCTTCATATGTTCCTCCCGAAAATGGCACTGTTTCTAGTTTGGACTCTGATCTGGTCAATGAAGCGCTTGCCAATCAGTTGGATACTAAACTGAATGTGTGCCGATCTGAGTTCGACCTGGGACGGGAGTCTTGTCAGAAGTTTGTTGCAGTGGACGATATGTGACCGTGTCTTTCTTTACCGTGTAGTGCTTTTTAAACCGGCGGGTTTGTGTTCCATGAGATCTTATTGTGGTGGAACGTGCGTGAATGGTGAGACGTTTCAGACCACCTTATCCGATCTTTATCGGTTGGATGGATGAACGTGATGTGTTTATGCATCTGTGCAAATTCCGTCTACCTCAGCCGAACCCTACAGATTTTATCGTGCTAGCACACGAGCTTATTTTATACGCTTTTCATCTAGTCTTCCTTACTTCTCACAATCCGTTAACGTGGTTGTGACTGAGAGTTCGTGAATGCGAATTTCAAAATCTGTGCCCACGCGTTCTGCTGTCAAACAGTTTCATCCTTATCCATCGAGGCCAAGAGCAGTGCGTACTTCAAGTGACTTCAAGTCTTTCGTCAGCCCGACCAGCCCCGGTCGATTTATGCATGCACCACGACAAATGTGGCCATCTATTTGTCCGTCTCGTCTCTGAGCCGTGAGAGTATGCAGATGCCCAACTTGTACATTCCCCATTCGACTCTTTGTACAAAGCCCCTTACACGCGTTTTGTACACTATAGAATCGTCAGCTTTCAATCCGGTCAGCAGAAACCAAAGCCATGTATTTTCACACTATTTGCGCGCACTTTTGGCATGTTTCTTGCGTCAGTTTGCTTTTCTTAAACTGCCCACCCGTTCTAGGAATAGACTACCTCGACAAACTCGGAATTTGCAGTTCCTAGTAGTCCTCCCCACATAGCATCCGAGCATTGCTAGCGTTGATTGTGCACTCTCCGTTTCACTTGTCTTTCGCGGATCTTTCGATCCAGACTTTCTCGTGAGCAGTGTTGTTGATTTCATTTCTACCTATTTTGCTCACTCTTGCCCTTCTCAGTCAGGTTATATTTGTTATTACCGCAGAATTTCTCCGCACGTACACAGACCTCTCAAAGTGAACTTTCCAAAGCCCCCACTTTCCTAGGAATCAGATCTGCCTTTTACCCGCCCCGGACCTCACTTCATTTCGCGCTTCTCCAGTTTCATTATTAGTTCCCTGGAATCGCGCGCGCCTGAGGTGCACACGCGTTCGGCCGCCTGCATATATCTATATACTTTCGTCGTGTCTACAGGCTATCGGTAATAGCCTTGTCCGAAACTAATTTTTTGACTTATGTTCAAACATGGTCTGTCTTATTTTCTCCCAAAATTTTATGCGCCTTTCGTTCGACTTTTGGACAGTCGTGGTGTGTAAAAAAGCCTGTTGATTTTGCCGCATCGATTGAATGACAAACACTATCATCAGTACGATCTGTGGGTAAATAAATTCACTTTGATTTGCCTTACTTCACTTGGCCGTACTCGCTTCATCCACTTTGACATGAGATCAGGCATGGAGCTATTTCATATAAGCTTAGAATCTCCTACACTTAGCTGTTCGGTTGCCAGGCCACTCTCTCGACAAGGTTACAATTGTTGTTTTGACAAGTATCCGTTGGGAATAACTTTTTCACTCTGGTACATTTGTGTTTCGAGGAAAACCGGGTATCGATGAACTGATCACACTGCATAGGCTGCGCTGGCTTGGCCACGTGCTGCGCATGCCAGTCGACCGACTTCCTCGAAGGGTTCTTTTCGCACAACCACGTGAAGGGTGGAAACGAGCCAGAGGCGGTCAAACAATGACTTGGCAGCGAAGTATAAAAGCCATTACCAGCAAACTCAGCTGCGCTGGTCACTGCCTCCTGGATGGGGACTCCGAGACGGGCCACATCAATGGTTAGAGAGACATTGTCAGACATGGCCCAATCGCGCCCTCAATGGCGCTCATGCATCCAAGCTATTGCCTTCAATGCATAGCCCCCTTCCCAATTCCCCGACGTAACAGCCCATTGACAGTGGTGCATTTACGCAGCTCGCGCCTCAATGCGCAGCTACCTACTTCACCTCCTCAAATCATCGGCGGACAAACTGTGGCAGCTACAGCCACTGTACGACAAGTACACGGTTTCTTACAGCTGATGATGATGATGATGATGACGATAACGTTCCTCAGGACGGGGCCATAGGTTTCGAATGTGGAAGTTTGGATGCCAGGAACAGTCGAGGTTGCTCAATTGCTAAGGGCGAGCTTACTGACAGGCAGGTGTGTGATTGGAACCGAACGCCGACGTACCAACTTCTAGATTTGGGAAACCTGGCAATATCTCATTCCGCATGCTTCCATCAGCTAGCAGGCAGCTATGTTTATCAGGAACACTTCAAAACCGTCTGCGAGATGTCTGTATTAGCCATTTTATAGTGAAAATTCGCCTATTTTCTCAGTCGAAACGTCAAACGAAGGTTTATTCTCTTTTCATTGATTTCTCTCAGTTCATCACAATTACAAGGATCTGCTGTACTCACGTTTTCTGGCTGAATCACAAGAGCCGCTGTGATGATCACCGTTCAAGTCATTGTTGTTCATGGACAAACTACTTGTTTCGGTTTGTAATTCAGACCAAACGCGCAGGGTTGCCAGCGGAAAGGGACGGCTATAAATCAGGTCCGCACCAATAATGATATCCCGACTAAAGTTAGGAACCGAAATTTTTCAGGTCAATTTGCGAAGTACACTCATTTGCAATTTGGTTCTCACTGGAGGTCAACTAAATCTCAATTGAGTCTCTCGTTTATGGTGTTCTTCAGGTCAAGTTCAACAGCACTGATGTGGACTTTTGTTCGTCACATTACAGTGTTCCTGCAGTAATCCGTCGAGTTCGGGAACGGAGTGCCCGTTCTGGTCAGTTGTAACGATATCTAGTGGTAGCGTTCTTTACTCTCCAGTCATGAAAATTCCGGACTGCCTGCTCTACATTGTTGTCGGAAAGGCGTTGAACTCTTGGTGTACTTCTGTCTCCAGTGTAACCGAAACATGATAACGTTCTTAGGCGCCTTCGGTTTGTCGTATTCTGTTTAGCCTTATCTGAACGCGTGCAAAAACCAACTCCATGGTATGCTACCTAAATGTCTCTGTGGTGTACATCTAACAGTTGTAACTTATCTAATGGTGTGTGGTTGTTCTCCATGGTACGTCTTCCTATGTGTGACTCACGCTTGTCACAAGCCTCAGGCTACCGAACAGGTTTGCTTTTACAACTGTCGACAGACTGCTATTTCAGTATCTTTGGGCGTTCTCACTTTAATTAGTTTCTAGCATGAATTACAACACCACAATTGCCACGATTGTATTTTGAGAAGACGGCTCCAAAGGGCTGACCAAAGTGCGTTGAGGACCGCCTCCTCTAGAATGATCTCAAAAATGAAAAAATATGCTGCTGTTATTATTTCCGGAAATATAAGTTCAAAGACGGAGCGGGGAAACCTGGCATCGTTTAATCCCTCTGTTGAACGTCGGCATGCTGTTTCTCAAAGACGGAGCGGTGAAACCTGGCACCGTTTGATCCCTCTGTTGAACGTCGGCATGCTGTTTCAGGGTTGTTTCTGATAAAACCCCTTCTTGATAAGTTCTTCAGAATCAGCTAAGTTCATCCTCAGGTCTTCAAACGAGAAGTCAAATGATAGCACGAAGGAGAAGATACCCCCGGAGACGGACCCGAACACTCGACCCTCGCTTCAAGAATATTTCCTCTACTGGCTAGGCTACCGTGGAATCTAACCGCCAGTCCGGCTTATGGTCTGCTAATTCACCAAACCTGTGCATAGTGGATTGATAGTTGAGCTCTATCAGTGCGATCAGTGAGCTTTCAGTGTGACCTCTACAGACAATGAAGCATCAGTGTCGAACACTGATGTTGTGTTGTCGACCTTCATGGTGATGTGACTTCTACAGTGGTCTAGACGTTGATATTATCGAGGTTGCCAGAGATCTTCGGTGTGAATATTTAGACATCAAAAGGCGATTCGATAGATCTTGAAATCAGAAGTACATGGACACGTAACCTAGACAAAAACAAACCCCGTTCCCAGTTATTTATTTGTCCATGCTTGGATTTCTTTTCATATCAGTCGAATCCCGACCCTCTCGACTGCTCATCATAAAAAGGTATGCGGAGGAGATTGTGAGTAGTTCACTTAGTACGCACAGAACACCGCGAGTAGGAATGATGCCACTTTCGGAGTATCAGTGAGTGTCGTGACCATGACAAGATCACTGCATGTGTATGGGTTCAAATCTGGCTCAAATATTCAGGGATTCGCCAACCTCTTCCGTTGAGGCACGAATGGCATCATCAAAGCTTCTTAAGACGAACGCGGGAGATTATTGTGTTGGGTTGTACCACAACTCTCACCAAACCGAAAGCTCTAATTGTTTCTTTTCTGTTCATTGCCCGATACATCTGGTTTTCGGGTGATGACGAAGAGCAGCCTTGGTGTCGCGTAACCGAAACAAACAGTCAACGAAAGCGCAACGAGACGCATTCGATTGTACTACGTGAAGAAACGAATCAAACAGTGATCACTATCTACTCATAGTGGACGCACTATTGAGGTCTTTAGACCAATCAGTTTCCAGCATGGACGGACCTATGACATCAAAGTTTGCACTGATTGTTTTCTGCTGAAGAATGCATCGAATTTGCTTTTGATATTTAGAAACACTTTTCTAAAGTCCCCGGCTATCGCCGTATTTGACGATGTTCTATTCGCGGAAATATTTTCACTTGTGGATGTTATCTTTTTAAACTATATGTAGAACCATACAAGCATAGTTTATGGGATTGAATTCACGAGAAACATTCAGAGTGGTAAAGTATTCTCTGTGTGTCAGTATGTCTGCGTTCATGTTGAACTAAGCTATCTCCATCCTAACGTGTATATGTAACTAAGCAAAACAACTTGTGTAAAAGTTCTGCATCCATTTATATGACAACCCTCAGTTCATTCATCATCATCATCGACAGCATGACATCAGTGTTGAAACACCGATGCTTCGCTGCCGTACAACCATCATTTAGTTGAAAGCCTTATTGCGAAGAAAAGAATCAAAGTAGACGAGGAAGGAATTTAGCGTATAACCTTGCAGTCATTCGGACGTGCATGTACCTCCAGATACACTCGGGCTTTTGGAGAGCTCTCTCACACGTTCGGATATCTGGGAAAGCGAGGAACTTGTTATGTTCACGAACTTTCGGGAGATCGCTTGCTGGGCAATCGCGTTAAAGAGAACATACCAGTCAACCGAGTCCAGTACGCCTCGGAAATCCAGGAATACGAAGATTGTGGTTCGTTTACACGTATGGCATTGTTCTAGCACCGGACGGTGGGAAAATTTTGTCAAAACAAGCCCTTCTAGGCCGGAATCGCGGTTGCCGCTCTCGATTCAGCCTTTCACGAGCCAGCACAAGGCGTGGAAACATAAGTGACTCCAGGATTCTCATCACGACTGGAGACTTCACCCCTGTCTTTGAGCAATGCGGATAGAATCCATCCGGACCTGGAGCTAGGTGGCGTTTAAGAGAACATGTGCAGTCATATACCTCCGAAGACGCAGGAGGTTTCAGGTTCACCGTCCAGGGTCCAACTTCATCGGCAGGCTCCAAATGAGTGGCAGCTAGTGGCCACCCTGTCTTTGAGCAATGCGGATAGAATCCATCCGGACCTGGAGCTAGGTGGCGTTTAAGAGAACATGTGCAGTCATATACCTCCGAAGACGCAGGAGGTTTCAGGTTCACCGTCCAGGGTCCAACTTCATCGGCAGGCTCCAAATGAGTGGCAGCTAGTGGCCACGAGAGCTGTTGTTCGAAGTATTCGGCCCAGCGGTCTTTATTCCATATAGTCGCGCCACTTTGGATAAAGAACGCGTCCACTGCAGGGCCGAAAATTAGTGCTACTCAAAAGGATTTTGATTGCAAAGGTCACTCATCAGTGTTATGAGCAGCCCGTAGACTGGAAAGCGTCGAAGACGGTGTCGAACATGCTGTGAAGGAAGGAAAAATGGACCGGTACACTTAGAACTACAAGGCTTCTCCATGTAATTCAGTAATTACACAGGACTTGCTTTGAAACTCACGTCAGGAATTGAGACACCTAGAAACTTTGGATGAATCGAAATGAAGCCAAAAGAAACGCTGGACGAACTTTCAAAAGTCAATAGTAGCCATGCGGATGGAGGACGAATCCCTTCAAGAACGAATTTCTCAGTTGCAAGCATTGCTTATGCATAGGAAGTCTTAAGGCAATCGTAGTAGAATTGATTTGAGTCAACAGACTAGACGTGGAATGTGTACGGAATTTTTTTGGTTCATGTATCCAAGTTACTTGACCAAACTGATCCGTCACCACGACTGGATTTGGATCGCATAGAGTTTGACGCTTGGACATCTAACACTTCAGTAGCTTTCGAAAGTGTTTCTGCATATCCCTCTGACGGACGGTATACTCGTGCTGAGGTTTTCGTTAGGATTGCAGCTCGGCAAACAGTTCTCACTTGATACGGTAACTGATGGGGCATTCTAGCAAGCGGAACAACCGGGGCACCTCGGGACTTATTGTGTACCCAGATAATCCTTGTCTATAGGAGACGGTCTCAGTCCATCGGGGACGTTTTCCGACAGCCCATTGACGGATATCCTCTTGAGCATGAGAAGTTCATATCCGTTTTCATTATTTGACGGCTTTCTTCACGTTTCAGTGTCGTAGCCCAGTTTCGTTTGTTTGGATCGGCGATAAACAATGAAACAACGCGTCGACGAAGATGTCGCCAGACAAAGATACCCTCTTTGTGTTCCTGAAGATTTCTACTTAGATACTTTTTGTCCACCCTTTCAACAATTTCAGTATCTGCTCGTGAGTAGAATAGGTTTCTTGTGGCTGAGCCCAAAGTAAATGGGGAAACGGAGTAAAAGGAATCACGATAGATGATGTCTCTTTGTTCAGTTGTGTGTATTTGACCTGTATCGCTGCCTAGGCCCTAACACCGATAAAGCGAGCTTCCATTCGGCTACATTGCGTTTTATGAACACCAAATTAAGAATCATGAACCATAAGTAGTTAGAGCAGCTGATTTCTGACAGCATATTAAGTTTTTTCTATGGTCTCCTACTGACACACCATTGCAACGAAAACCAAATTTTTCATTTTGATTACCGCAACTTGGGTTTCACGTCTTTTTGGTTGCCTCGCATCATATTTGGTACGCCTAATGTAAGTCACAACTGCACGCACACCAGTGGCCGGCAAAATTTGGAGATCAAACTGTAAAATCATCAACGTCAACATTTAAAGAACTACAGTTAGTCATGTGATGTTCGACAGATTTCAACTTTGTCAGCTGTTAAATCACGTTCTAGGATGTTTGAACGTCAATCCACTCCAGCTCGACTGGGATGACAACCGAGAATCTGCCAACACAGTAGCTGATCGTGTCCAGCTTGATCGATTCTCATTTCCCCTTTGTGGTCACTGTTCGGCGATGATGTGGTTGTTTAACGACTGAGATTTTGGACAGTCTACACTACGCTTGTTTTTCGAACACACATCCATACAACCGTTGGTTGATAAGCCCCCATACAGTTGCGTTAGCCGTGAATACCTAGTGTTCACGTACACGCACACGAGCTCATTGAAATATCTCCGTCGCTTATCCAGGAATTTACGAACCGTCATTCTTCAACAACCACGTGAAGCATTTGAAGTTGAATACAGTTTGACATGCATACCCAGCTAGAGAAGATCAGATCAGTTTAGGTGGTGTATTGCTAAGGCATACCTATCCAAATGATGATCATAGCATTCCGATTTTCTAACGAATTTTTGTACACAGGCTAGCCGAAGCTAACCACTTTCCGAAAGGAGGTATCCCTAGACAGTGGGATTGCCTAAACCTGACGGAAGCTGGAAGTGCCGAGGAACGTTCACTTGAAACTGTTTTATTTTTCACTATCTCTCTTGCGTCTCACGGGGTCATGGTCCTCGAAGTGCTTCAAATCCGCTTCTTCATAGAGAAAGACTCCGACCAGAAATGTCCAAACCGCCTACGACTGTAAAGTCAACTTTGGCCCGATAGATCCAACTTACTGCGTCAGTATCACATTAGTGAGTGACTGTTCTCATCTTACATCCTGATGGCATGCAAGGTCAGAGCGATTCTATTTGCACACAATAAGGTGATGGACAACGCAACTGCTGCCTGACAAACAAGTTGTCATTATTTGAACTGTGTGGTCACTATTCACCAATTTGGCCAGGAATAACATAGATCTAAGACGAACATCACATGGGACCCATATTGAACCTCGTTCAGATCGAGGGGAAGGTTTTACTGAAATAACTACACCATTCTCGATGATCACGTGAACGCATAAGTCTCGATCGATAAAATGACTGGTAAATACTGAACTTAATTATGTCCGGTGGTCGGTAGCCCCAAAACATCTGTCTGTAGATATCTGTAATTGTTAACAAACTCTGCACACTGTGAAGGGATTTTATCAACCCTTCCGTGGTTCTGGATTATCTCTGTGACACATGAGTCCTGAGAGTCGGCGAGCTGAACCACCTCCTCGTGGTGCCGAGTGGGTAGCCTGGACGTCAGTCTGGATGAGCTAAGAGTTCAGCAACTCCAGGCAGGGCTAACCACCCTGTTTGGTTTTAATGTGCTGGTTACTTTCGACAATGTACACTACAAAACATCTGGCGCCTCCGCACCAGTTCCAACCAGTACACAGGAGAGATTCGTGGGGCTCAAGTGTGAGGAATGTGGCAAGTGGTGTAAATCGAAAGCTGGCTTGGTAGCCCACCATCGAGTTCACGACAATGATAGTGTTGGTACGAACATGGTCGCCCAATTGGCCTGTGCTGATTGTTCCCGCCTTTTTCCGACGAAGATTGGCCTGAGTCAACATCGCCGGCACGCACACCCCACCCAGCATAATGCAGATAAGCTCAGCCGAGTGAAGCATTCCGGTGCCCGCTGGTCCCAACAAGAGTCACAATCGCTCTTGCGCCTGGCTAACAATTTATATCCGTCTTGTGAAACGCAAACCGCGCTGTTCGCGAGACTGGAGCAGTATTTTCCTGGTCGATCGGCTATCAGCATCAAAACCAGGTTACGGGTGCTTAACTGGCAAGCACAACAGGACGAATCATCATCTGGTGGACCTGACCAAACCATCGGTCAAATAGCGGCCTACTCGTCAGAAGCCGATGACTATAGCGTCTGGTTTAAACAAACCGTGGATTGCGCCGTGTCACTCTTAGAATCCCATGCTGACAGTTCACTTGCTAGTGTTGACCTTCTGGCATTTGCCCGAGGGTTGCAGTCTGGCATCATGACACCGGAACAAGTCCTCTCGCTTCTGGACCTCCACGCCTCCAGGACATTTCCACACACCTGGAAAACCGTATCCCGACGCCGTCGTCAGTTAGCCCATCGGATGCCGGTCAACCGAAAGCAGATCCGCCGAGCCAACTACGCCGCCATCCAGACCCTATACCACCAAAGACGGAAAGATGCAGCGTCTGCTGTGCTCGATGGGTCATGGAAAGATCTGTACAAAGGCAACTGCGGCCTACCTCCAGACGCCGAGCAGTACTGGAAACAGGTGCTCTCAGCCCCAAAACACGTGGACAGCCGGCCTAGTCGCGTAGTAGTACCATCTGATTGGAGCTTGATTGAGTCCATTACAGGAGAGGAAGTCGGCCGTACGGTCCGTTCAATGGGCAATTCGTCCCCAGGCCTGGACAAGCTCACACCCAGGATGCTCCGCCGGTTCAATGCGAACGTACTTGCTGGGTACTTCAACTTACTCTTACTAGCTGGGGTTTGTTCCCCACACCTGTGTCGTGCTCGTATTACTCTAGTTCCGAAGGTCCCTAATCCGACTTCACCGGATCAACTGAGACCGATCTCCGTGTCATCCATTCTTGTCCGATACTTTCAAAAGGTGCTTGCTGATTGCTGGAGTCGTAGATTGCAGCTGCCTTCACTCCAGTTTGCATTTCTACATCGGGACGGCTGTTTGGGAGCTACATCGCTGTTACATGCCCTGCTTCGTCACTCTTCGGCGACTGCTTCTAACCTCAGCTTGGCGTTCGTCGACATCTCGAAAGCATTTGATTCGGTTTCGCATGGCACAATCGTCAGATCTGTCGAGGCGTTTGGAGCACCGTCACCTCTAGTTCGATACATCGCACAGTCCTATGAGAATGCTGTAGCAGTTTTCCCCGGTTTCGAGGTTCACTGCCACAGAGGTGTGAGGCAAGGAGATCCACTCTCCCCATTATTGTTCATCATGGCAATGGATGAGGTTCTTGGATTGTCGATGCCGCAACTGGGATACCAGTTCCATGACACTCTAGTAGGTGGTTTTGCCTTCGAAGGGAAGCTTGAAGCTGCTGCGGTCGATTTGGGAAGAGCTGGTATGAACATAAACACCAGAAAGACGAAAGCGATGATATTTCGTGGAGACAGGAAACATCGGACGACAACAGGTTTAGTCGAACCATTTTGCTCCTCCGAGAAACTAATCACTCCTCTGGGTCCGACAGACACCGTAACATATTTGGGCATCCTCTTTACTTTCAAGGAGAAAGGGGGTCTTCAACCACCGACAGCATCTGGTCAAACTGCTCGACGAGGTGACGCGTGCCCCGTTGAAGCCGCATCAAAGAATGGAGATCACAAGGAACTACCTGATACCGAGGCTGACATATTCGCTCGTGCTCTGCCAAGTCCACCGAAACACGCTCAAAAGGTTGAACAACTACATCAGGCAATCTATTCGCGGCTGGCTACGTCTACCGAAGGATACCCCGATCAGCTACATCCATGCCGGTAAACAACATGGGGGACTTGGTATCCCAAGTCTGAGTGCAACAATCCCGATGCAGCGGACAGTGCGTATGGAAAAGCTGCTTTCTACTCAGTGCCGTGTACTACGCAATGTGGTCAACGATTCCGCATTTAGCAAGGTTGTTCGGGATCTCAGCCTTAAGATCCGTGTCTATGGTTTATGCGTAAACACCAAGGAAGAACTGGTGGCTGCTTGGGGTGATAGCCTGCACAACAGCGTTGACGGTCGCGGTTTACGAGAGTTGGTCGCTTCGCCTCTTTCTAATCGATGGCTTGTATTTCCAGAAAGAGCGTTTCCTCGGATATTTATCCGCGGTATCCAGCTCCGATGCAACCTGCTCAGGACGAGAGTTAGAAGCGCTCGACATGGTCACGGTGGCCAGACGATCTTATGTCGTGGAAACTGTGGCCAACCAGAGAGTTTGGTGCATATTTTGCAGTCCTGCTGGATCACGCATGACGCCAGATGTGCTCGTCATAATCGGGTTGCAAGAGAACTCGCAAAACGCCTCCGTCGCCTGGGATACACCGTCTTTGAGGAGTTGAGAGCACCAACTTCGACGTCATTCATCAAGCCTGACCTGATCGCCGTTTATTGTGATGCCGATTTTTTGGTTCGCCAACCGATGACCATCTCTTATCGAGGGATCTGCTTTCCTCAATCCGCCAAAGCTGTTATTGGGTTGGGACTTCCTGAGGTCACAGTCAATGACTTGTTTTGCTTGCCATTGGGGGCTGTCTGCTTACGTACGACACTTATGCGTGGCGCTGAGTGTACATTCTTGCCATTTAATCTCACACCAGACCCAGTATGATGGACACTTTGTACCTGATGTGCGAGTCTTGACTGTGCTAGCATTTACCGGGCCTCGAAGACCATTCAGCATTGTTTGTTCTTTCTTCGGTTGTTGGACTTTACACGCGTGTTTCCATAGCAAAATTTTTACGTAAGTTGGTATTCATCCTATCTGACTGAAACTGTTGATGGCATGACGTCGAATGAGACGTTTCTCTCTTTTATCCTATATTCTCCTGTAACCCTTTCGCATTCATCGCTTGCATTCACTTTATATGTCTGTGACCACGTTCTTCAAAAATAAACGATAATAGTACTATATCTGTGGTTTAAAGATGCTGTTTACTGCAAACAGTGGTCTAACTTCTGTGTTGGTCCTTGGCTTCCTACTCCGCCCACTATGGTATACCAAAAGGTAGCTTGAGACAGCCAAAAGAAGACTATAAAAACTGTATTCATATGATCATTACAGGTTCCTCAAGGTCATGCTAGGATTTTTGTGAGCTGGCGACTAGCACCGAGCCGTGGATTCTGGATCCAGATTAGCTGACATACTGACCAATCAAGGTACGCTTTCGATTGATCTGTAGCTCGCACGTGACGCATCCGTCCAATCGACGTAATATTCGGTTATTTAGAGCGGCTGGCCTTTGGACAAAAAGTCTGACCAAAAAGCACACTAGGGGTGATCGATACTCTTAAAGCAGGTGTAATCGAACGAATAATCAAACATTTCATTGGTAGCCGAAATTGGTCCAGTAGAAAATTTGAATTATGTCGGTATTTCGAACAATCCGAAAGACCTTATTGAGGTTTCCAAAGTGATCATTCATGCACCGCGCCTACTATGGCACCACACGAGGTATAAAGGATTTTACAGTGGACTAATTCGCAAAAAATCGCGGAGGTCTCTGTCTGCGATATTCTTGTTTCTGCAATTTACAGAATACTAAACAATTGGTCCACCTTTGTCTGAGCTAACACCTTGTTTTCAGGCCTGGCTTAGGAATTCGCCAACGATATGGTTTTTCTCGACTAGAATCCAACCCGAAAGTTAATGGCTGAAGGTAGCAACGAGTGAGAACGACCGATTCTGATGTCAGTTAGTTGTTTATTGAAGCTAACATCCAGTTCAAATGCACATTATCGACAAGTAGTCTGGCCTCAGATTCCATCCCATCGATTTAGGCGGTTCTGACTGCGGACAACTGTTTCGGGTAACATTGCCCCATGAGACCCCCATATGGTTCACAAGCCACGACGAACCAAATCAATCTAGTTATTTCGGTTCTCAGCTTAACTTCAGAATGTGCCCGTTCCACAGAATGTCTCTCCCAATAAAATATTAAAGCTGATCGTTCTAAGTAAGGTGGTCGCTCTCATGAAAAGTAAAAGTTCACCAAAATGCTTGTCCTCAAAGTTTATTTGTTTAGCTTATGTATATGTATATATATCCCTCAAAGTTTGTTTAGCTTATGTATATGTATATATATGCATATATATATATATAAAGTAGCCAGCTGGCAGCCGATAGGGGCTAGCCTGTCATGAGGTTTTGGATCGCTGAATATTTGGGCCTGCTTATAAAAACGCAATCGGTTTAACTTGGGCCAGATGTACTGCTGCAACTAAGCCTTTGGGTTGACTGGAAAGCCGAAAGAATTAGATGGGCAGACAAGCTCAAAGAGGCCTGTTGTTAGCCATCCCTCGGTATAAGTATGATGAAACTACAGCGAGCACCATCTCCTCATTAAACAATGAGGTATCTGTGTCACCCATCAACACCTCTAGGTTTCAGGCACTTCTACTGCGCGGTACCTTACAGGCATATCGCCGGGGTCTGTCCAGGGCAAACCATGGTTGTTTTTAACAGACAGGTGGTAAAGATACAGCAGAGGCCTGGAGGAAAATTGCTTCAAATTGCCTGTCGACGCACTGATACTCGAAAAGCATAGAAAAGCTGGTTTCCGCGTAGTTAAAGTGTTTCTCTTTCAGATGCATCCACAAGTTGTGCGGCTCCTTAAATGTACCGATGTTAGCTTTCGAATGAATCGTTTACGTTGGAGAAACGACGCTTATTGATTCCCGCAATCCAACACAGCAATGTATATTGTCTTCGGCTAGAAGTCACAGTCCTTCGCCACGTTGTGCCCAAGATCATCAACTAAACTTACATGAAATCTGTCCCTATAGCATCAGCCCCGTAGACTATTCCTCAACTTTCAGCGTAAGATTTATTTGAACACATGATCCGATGCGATGCGCCCCACATGGCCGGAATTAAGATGCTTATTTTTTCGTTCGCTTTTGCCTTCCGAAGAACCTGAGTATTCTGACCAAACTATATACAGACATGACAGATGGAACTGGTCGGAGATCCGGATATTACACTGGTATATCAATTGTGTCTGCCTGTGGAACAAAACTGTAACTAATACGATAGTAAGGCACACGGTAATATCCGTGTCCATTTTTGTAAGGTCTCCCAAAAGGGATGCTTATTTTCGATGTTCGCGAGTTCAGGTTTTTGGTTGGTGGAAATCTGAGCAGCAGGCTATCTCACGACCACTCACCTGTATGTCTGGTTAGTTTCGTTGTTCCCATGAAAGTCTTGGCAGGACGCAAATGGTTGAGCAATATTTGCCTTCAAACCAGAATAAAGTGTTCTAGACGCGAAAGATTCAGTTAGATGCCGGAATTCTGCTTCAGGATGGGCTAGCGGAACAAAACCGCCAGAAGAATGTAATGCGCGGATCTTCGCTTCAGATAACGTTTGTTTAGTCAAAAAAAAATGTTCCAGATTGTACAGATGAACCTCGAGACAATAGTACACAGCCGCACGGTGTTCTCAGTTTCAAAAAGCCTCCTGCCCCGTTGCAGTCAAGTACAGGCTGAATAACGTTAACGACAAAACAGCCTTGTTTCACTCATGTGTCAGAGTTCAAGTCCACAGACGTAGATCTATATGCTAGAACACAAACCATCATATCAGAGCGAAAATGCATGAAGAGGCTAGCAAAATTGCTTTGGCAGCTCGTCTTCTGAAGAACGATCTACAACAACTCTCTATTAGTCGGATCGAATGTCTGCGAAGTCAAGCATGAGGAGACAGGGTTGTTGACTGCTTTCGTTGTACTGCTTTTGTGGTTGCCTAACCGAGGAAACTAAACCAGTGGTGCTCCGTCCAGTCCTGAATCCACATTGTCTTCCTGAAACGACTTCACTGAAAATTTCCACGTTCACGCATTTCCAGCAAGATACCTGTACGCCCTCCCTTCGACTAGGGGTCCTAAGCTGGCATCTTTGTTGTCCTATGGTATACCCCTTGTCTCCCATGTTAAAAGAGAAAAACGTCATATTGTAGACCAGTTTGAACAGTTCTGCAGGAATCTGTCGTTTTCGAAGGCCTCCCCGTTTCGTACATGCCAAATTGCTATCTTCAGTTCTCTCACCGTAGATACTTGTCTATAGGGTTGTTCACTCTGGATTGTGGTATCTGATTCGGCTGATCTATTTTGATTTTGGCGGGCGATCACGCAGTTTGCAGAGAGAGTCCGCTTGTGGGATCTTGATTGGCTTGGATGTTTGGTAAATGTTTCAGACCTTACGCTTTGGGTCCATAAACCCTTTGTGAAGAGGGCGATCTGTGTAGGATTGTGTATAGTGCAGATTTACGCATCTGTAAAATCCACTGTTCGTCCAATGACACCCGTAGACTTTGTTGTGACAGTGTTCTGAGCAGCACCTGTAGCAATATCGTCACACCTGGCAAGTATTTCAATTTAAAGATATGCGGCCTCATAGAATGTTCTTCCGTTTCTCGATGATGTAGCCTTCTGAAAGTGACGCACGTTCGTTACTGTAGTGTCAGGATGGTAATCGGTAAGCTGACGGTATTTCATTCACCCTGTGGTTAATGCAGTTGTCCTTAGGATGAAAACATGTTACAAATGGAGAAATAAATTACGGCAATTCCAGTTGTATATGTCTAGAAAGTGTGTTTGTGACAATCGCAGTGACCCAAAAGATTGATCCTAATGTGGCATGCGCGTTCACATTTTGCGCAAGTCCTCAAGATCGGGGAATAGCTCGGGAGCCTGTGGCTCTTTTGAGGAGCTTAATCGTTCTACACTCCTAAGGGATGTTCCGTAGATACGTGCTAATTGGATTGGGTTCTTGAGAGAAAATGACGTCAAACAGCGTCTAAGTGCTCCAAAATTTCAATTGATCCAGTGTGCGATTTTTGGCATATAAAATGTTTGACATGCTTAGGGTAGGTTCCAAAAGGAAATCGGGGTTGGGTGTTTTACAGGCTGCTGTGGTGTCAGTGACATTTTCTGTAGACCTATTCGGCAGACATTCCGGTTGGCTTTTATCTTCCTGTCGTATACTGACAACCTCCGAACCGTTTATCTGGTTGAAGAAACCCGATATTGTTCAGTTGTTTTAGATTTATCAGTGATAGAACATATGGTTTATCAGCAAATGTTTTCTGCATCCCAAGGATTATTTTCGACAGTTCACGTAAAAAACGCATGTGCTACCTCGTTAATTTGCATTGGTATTGTTGTTTGGAAGATCACGCTAAATGTAATGTCAGTCAAAAACCTGGGTGACAGCACTTCACACTGTCTAAGGAACATGGGAAGAGTTTTCAGCAACCTTGTGAGTGGTTTCCTTTGTGAAAACATTGGAAATATTTTTAATACATAAAACCTGGAATATTCACCTCCCAAACTATTTCCGAAATGTGGCTGAACAACTTGCTTCTCATGTTGCTTGACGGTTCACTTGCAGGAGCGCGGGTATCAGCAGGGCAGACTAGATCCTTCCTGGACGGGCACCGGAACACATCCTCAAGTGGCCCAACTTTATTCTACCCCGAAGCTCGTGTAGGAATATTTATTCCTTTGTCTGACCTTTTCGGCTGGTGGCTTCTATGCAAGTGACTGCGCATTGATGGTTCGTTTCACACTTTTGACTGGCAAAAGTAAGTAGGATGCTTGTGTTTCGAGACTTATTCTTTTGCCTTTGTTCTCATGAGGACAGAGGATACGAAGACTTCGAGCGCAATTCGATCTACCCATGACATTAAAAAGGTTATCAGAATGATGAAGTCGGCCGCGTGCCTCATAAATGCTTTTTTCAGGCAACCCAAAGCTGTCACCTCGTCGTGGTGGGCGGGCTGCAATGATCCGGCGGTCTATACTGGCTGGAACTCAGTTCCTAAAGGTAAACCATGCCAGGAAGGCCAACGGGGAGCAGCCCGACAAAAACAGTGAGTCCCCATACTGCGAGAAATCATATTACGAGGTGGTCTGGAGGTAAAGTTGTACTCTCCTCTGTGATAGGAGGGTAAACGCAGTAAGGCGTTTCCCCGGGCGACCAGCATATCGATATTTATGGAAGCAGTGATATTGCCTTTCCCCGAGGAGGACGGGTTAGAAAAGGTCAGCCCCAAAAACCGCACATTCCGATCACCCAACGGTTGACCGTGACTGCCGGCGCATTATTCAATGCGCCCACCTTACGATGTAGTGTAAGCATCCCATCTACCATTCCTCTAGCGACTGTTTCATGACTAAACCGTCGCCCAGAAAAAGCAAACTGAAATAATTACATGCTAACCTCGAAAGACCTGATCCACGTGTCCATACGCCGTGTCAAACTGGGCAACAGGCATCTCTTGCTGAAATCTTGTTTCCCCTATCTGCCGAAGTATATTGTGTCTCCGAACTACGCATACAAAATCCAACTTCGGTCGTGCACCTCAAGCCGGTTAGCACGAGCTCAGATGTGCTACATCTCACTCTCCAGGTATCTGGAGATCCTGATTCAGTGACTGAATCCTAGTTAACAGTCGCCCAGTTTCAATCGCTCAAGTGTATCGAGCAGATCTGGCTAGTAAGCTGCTGGATGCGCAGGTGACGAAGATTGCTTGGAGGTTGAATGGAAGCGAGGTAAAGAAGCCACTTTCAAAACTGTTTGTCCAATCCATCCGACTGGACCAAATAAAAACTGAAGATTGTCGACATCACCAGGTCTTATTGCTGCCAGAAAGGCCATACTAGTAACTAGTGGCTGTGGTGACGCATGAAGATCCACCAATCACCGGATAATTAGGAGCTTGAAGAATGACAGAGAACGCTGGTGGATTTCGAAGGCGCAGGAGATATGGGAGGCTTTCGGTGCAGGCAGCCGCGCTCTATTTCAGCTGATTCGAGCAACCGGTCGAAAGAAGTGAAACGGTATGCAATTCACTCTATCAATCGTTGTCTTAAGAGATGGGCTGAACACTTCCAAAAACAGTTCACCTGGTCTCCTTCAACACAACCAAGCGGGCCGGAATGGAACACTGACACCAACCCACCATCGGCAGCAACCGAAATCCAGCGTGAGATTTCAATTCTGAAGCGCGACAAGGCACCTGGCCCGGATGGTCTACACCCCGCGCTCTTCAAAGGTGGCGCGGTCCTGGTGAACAGTCTGACAACTGCACTGCAGAAGATTTAGAACGAAAACAGAATACCAGCCGAATGGAGCTCCTCGAACGTCATTCCAGTTTTCAAAAAGGGAGCAAGAACGCCATGTCAAAACCATCGTGGTATCAGCCTGGTATCCGTCGCATCTAAGGTGCACTCTGGCATTATTTTGCGCAGGTTGACGGATTACCGGGAGAGACAGATTTTTTAGAACCAAGCTTGGTTTGGTCCTGTTCGGGGATGCACCGACCATATCTTCACCTCAAGACAAGTTCTTGAACAGCGCCACTGCTCCAAATGTCCCACGTTGTTTTTTAATCTGGAATCTGCTTTTGGCTGTGTATTTCGAGAGAGACTTTGGCGGTGTCTGCCGATCAAATGTGTCCATTCAAAATTTGTACCCCTTATGAGGGTACTGTAGGCGAACTCCTGTGGGTGCGCACGAGTACACGGCGAAATTTTGTCTGAGTTCACCATGTGCAGTGGTGTAAGAGAAGGCTTCCCTCTCTCACCTTTTGTCTTCAACTTTGTTATTAATATGCTGCTTGAAATTTCTTTGCCTGCCTCTGAAACCTCGGGAGTCGAAATGTTCCCGGAACGTCCGCTCACTGACATTGACTGTGCGGACGATATTGCTCTCCTTGGTTCAGACCCTTCCGAAATGCAAATGATCTTAAATAACCTAACTAACTCTGCCGCACGGTTTGGCATGCGCTTCACACCCGCAAAGTGTAAAGTGCTGCTACAAGACTGGGTGGGATCCAACCCGCACCTCATGCTTGCAGGTGAACCAATCGACGTGGTAGATAAATTTGTTTACCTGGACAGCTGTATAAGTTCCGGTGGACTGGCTGGAGATGAGATTATTTCTCGAATCGGAAACGCTAGGGCAGCTTTTGCCAATCTCCGATAACTATGGCATCGACGTGACGTCAGTATGTCTGTCAAGGGAGGAGTTTACACTGCGGCGGTACGATGCACACTGTTTCATGGATCAGAGACGTGGCCTGTACGCGCAGACGACATACGAGAGAGGTCAGTGTTTGACCATCGGTGTCTCCGGAGCATTGGTTGGGTCTGGTGGGAACATCCGATTAATAATGCTTAGGTACTCCAGAGGGTCTTTGAAAGAAGGAATTCTTCCGCGATAGACGAATTACTCACGTTCCATAGGTTACGCTGGTTGGGACATGTACACCGCATGCCAGCAGACCGTGTGCCTCGTAGAGCTCATTTCACCCAACCCTGTGCTGAGTGAAAGTGACTGAGAAATGGACCGTGTATGACCTGACAACGAAGTATGAAGACACTAACCAGTAGACTTAGTCGGGTCTGCAACTGCTGCCTCCCTAGGTGAGGAGGCTAAAAATTGACATGGAATTGTGACAGGAACATAAACTCGACAAACCCCCTGCCAGTGGGGTGCAACGATGCATCCCAACGCGTCGATGATGAAGTTATTCGCTTCAATTGGGGCTAATAACACAGACGAACTGCCGTCAAAATAATTGAAAATGGTTCTTCACACTTTATGTTGATAACTTAATAAATAGAAATACTGCGACATTCCGTGCCATGAAACAACAGCTGGGTATATTTGGTTCCAAACTTTATTTAAATGTTTCATCATCACCTCTAGGTATATCGATAAAATTTTTCGAATTGTTTAGCATGCCGGGTAAATTTTTTGGGGGCACAAATTATTCATCGTCCTATTCCCTAACGGCATTTTGCATGGCTATGCGGACCCAATAACTGAGTGCGATCAGTCATTTTAGAGTCGGTTTTGAACATACGGCACAGTTCTAAAGAGACCGAGCGATGGCTGGGTACAAAAAACCGTCACAAATACCGGCAACAATGACACCTACATTGACGTCCTGACAGGTCTTTGGATAGTACTTGAGATACACCGCCATTCAAGGCCAAATATCCAACACAGTTCCGGGTAGCCACGCAAAAAACCTTGAGTACGGATCCTCTGTTTGCTAGGATGAAGTCGGTGTGTTGACAGCTACCAATAGGTGTAGGTACTGTCAAAATTCGTAAGAGAAGATGCTTATTGAGTAAAACGTGGATCAGATAACTAGTTTTGTGAATCACCTGTCTAGTGCTCTGAAGCTGGAAGAAAAACTAAAGGTGCGGGGAGGTGTTAGAGGTGACTCGTACATATACAGGTAGACAGCTGGAGTCATCAATGCTTACCACCGGATAACAACTCTCTTTCGTGTAAGTACATTGTATCACTCAGCGTTGTAGCTCAATTAAAATACAGTTATTTTCCCGCAATTTTAATATAGCGTTTCCACATGATGAAGGTTCTGGCCCAGGAATCCTATGCCTCATTGAATAAAAGCTCTCTGGTAAAAAGCTATTTCAAAACTGCTTCTGGCTCTTTTTTCTGCAGACGTAACGATCCTTACTGCAGACGCCTCTTGCTAGGAGGTCGGTTCTACTCAAGTGACGTCAATTTTTACCAACAGGATAATTGAATGTATTTGATAGTTGCCTGGGTTCCACAACCACTCACTCTTCTAAGGCAAATTCGGGTTCGGTTGGGCCAAATTTTCCGAAAACCCGAAGGGGTACGCACATAATTTTTCTAACCTTGTTCTCAATGAAACGCTATTTGAGTTTCTACGACCAGGGCCAAAATTCTGCTGTCCACATCGTAGAGATGACAAATTAGCAATTGAAGTACAGTTTGAGGGCCTATTTTGTCAGACTGGTAATTTCTTTCCCAGTTCACCGTCCGACCGAGTCAAATCCGGTCTTGTCAATTTCAGCTATCGATGCAGTCACGGTGGGTTGATTCACAACTGCCCTCTTACTAAGAAACATCTAAGAAACATCTTCAAGAATGAGGAGTGATATACTGCTAACAAAGCCTGACAAAGGAGCGGGCAGAGTACTTATGAACAGGGATGACTACCTCAGAAAGATGATGCAGACCTTGAATGGTACTTCAAAATTTAGCAAAGAGCAAAAGCTAGAAGTCCAGACCCAAGCAGTTGAAGAACAGCTGATAAACTGTCTGAAGCGCCTATGGAATGAGGGTTTAATTTCTGAGGCGCCTGGAGCCTCGTAGTACCAAAATCCCACGAAGTTATGGTCTGCCTAAGTTTCCTATGAGAGATATCTCATGGAGACCTTTTTTCATATGCGTAGTTCTCCATACCATACAACCTCCCAGTGGATGGTAGCGCTTTTAGAACCCGTATGCCGATGTTTATGCCAGTACAATCTCCGTGACAGTTTCGAGTTTGTGAAACTGACAAAAGACGTTGATATTGTTACCAAATTTATTTTCTGTTTTCACGTAACCTCTCTTTTTTACCAACGTTCCAATTATGGAGACCATTAATTTTGACAGTGATTAAACTGACCCATCATATTCGACACTCCCAACCCCTCCCCCAGTCTCCTCAAAGGAAATACTTCTGTGCTGTACTTTTAATGTACACCTTCAATTTAATTTCACGTTTTACCAACAAATCGATGGAGTCGCCACGGGCTCTCCTATTGGTCCTTTGTTGAATGGCATTTTCATAGGTAAACTGAGGCTTGGTCGACTGAAGGGCACTGAACGTAGATATTTTTATCAACGCTTCGTAGATGATGTTTTTATGCTAGTATCCAACAGCTCCAAAAGCACGCTCCCCTGACCAGCTTCAACCGAGCACATCGCTCCATTCGCTTCGCTTTTGAAACTGAAAGTGATAACGCTTTCCGTTTCTTGGACGTTAAATTAACCACACAACTCACGCGCTCAATTCAGAGGTCTGTCTACAGAAAGCCCACGTGGACGGGACCATGCACAAGCTTCTTTTGTTCTGTGCAGAAACGAAGCCTGACTTACAATCTAACGAACCGAGAGAGGCGCATTCGCTCCGCGGACACTGCAGTCCGAAGTGCAGCAGATTTCTAGTGTGCTCCGAGCCAATGGTTATCCAGAGAGATTTATAACCAGGATTCTAGTTGAAGGTTCCATCCAACCGTCTGTGACGACCGTTGCAAAGAAAGGCATAAAGGCGTTCTGTTGGCAGACACTCAATCGCCGTCTGTTTCTATCCCTACAACTCACGTGCCCAACTGCAAGTATGCGGTCTTGGTTTACAACCAACCTTTTGCTTAACCTAAACCTCCAAGAGAAAATATGGCTGTGTATTCTTTCATTTTCTGTTGTTCACGGAACATGTTAGGCGCACGACATGACAACTTTCTAAGAGAACATGTGAGGACTCCTCTTGCCGGAACACCACTAGATCCAACGGTTCAACGGAAAGCTCAATCGCGTACACGTGATCAGTCCGAACGAGCCTTTTCACGTCACTTACCGGGTATCCAATAGGCCACCAGTATCGATCTAACGGGGTGGCTTACTACAGCCGAAGCAATTGCAATACGTTTGCGAGACCCGGTACCGTGCTGTCAAAAACCATTCGTACGAACACTGAGCACGAACACTTATCATGTGACACGGATCAACCAACCAAGTCGCTCAACCGGCGATATAGACTGTCTCATACCAACCAATTAGATGCGAATTGGGTTGCACCGACGGTCAATCGTTCGTGCCTCCATCCACTTTGTTATTCCAATAACCAATCGTCGCTGCTCATTTCATTAGTAACCCCCTACTTTAACCATTAGATGTGTGCTGACCTGGTGACGAGCTCCCGAAAATATTACTGTTCGTCATTGTGTCCTTGTTTAGTGAATTATTGTACTCTACAAAAGTTTAATTGGTATGCGTGTTTGGCATATTTATCTATACAGTTTCAAAGTATGTACCTGTTTTTAGAATACCTTTTGCCAATAAATTAACAAAAGTGTTTTAGAGGTGGCCGGAAGGTCGCACGCTTGAAACTCTTGGAGTTTTGTGAGACGCGCACAGCTGATGATTCCTAACATGGATGAATCAGGTGAACATGGCTTCGTGGCTGTTCAGTATAGAATGGCTTCAAGGACAAGGCGGAACTTTCCTACACCCAGTTTAACGTCCACTAAATTTCTCATTCTACCATTAGGTAATCTGTTGTATTTTGTGCAAACCAGGGTTTCTAATCACTGGAATTACTGTTTGGACAATCATGACCACATTTGAGCGGGTAGGCGACAGTTACTCAAATGAAGGCGGAACAACTGAAGTTCGATGCGTTTCAGTGGAAATCGCACTAAATGTCCATCTCTCATCGACCGGACTGACTCCGTTCATTCTCAGATACTCTCAAGATCAAGTTCTGTCACACCTATTTCACGATTTCTAAGACCCACATAAATGACCTAATTAGAATTTCGAGGTGTGCAACGAGTGTGACCTACTGTACAGTGTGTTCAAGCATCGAAGTGACAAGACGTAGTACTGATTTGCCGAGATGTGCGTCAGTTGATCTAGTCACCGAGACCCTCAACAGATCGAATGGATGAAGACATTTTTTTTACATTGCGCTGTTTCTTTTTTAGGATGAATTCTCCGATTGAAGACGCAAAAATGTCATTCAGTGAGGTTGGCAGCCCTCTACCTGCCGACAGTTTATCAGAAGATTGATGTTTCAACGAGAGAAAAAACATTTCCTTCTGAGTTGCACGCTTTATCATCACTTTTGAACCAAATAATCATCCGCGATTTTCTGTTTACTTTCCAAACCCTTTGTTATCCCGGCCAGTTTGCAACGAATATCCATAAAAATTTACGGAAAGTCAGTATACTGGTTCAGAGTGCACAGCCCAAAACTGTTGGCTGATTCCGACGTCTTTCTTGAAAATAATCAGCTTGAACTAGTTCCCTAAATTCCACCAAGTGCACTCCGATTTAAGACGCCAAATTGGACGTATGTTTTCGTAGCAAATTGAGATGGTGTTGCTGGCTGAAAGGTTCGGCTGAAATCCAAATGGATCTGTTGTTTTTAAAACTTTGCAACTGAATGGGGTGAACAAAGGCAGCTTTGTACCTCAGTTGGGCAGATATTATTCTGTTTAGACTTATTCGTTTTCGTTGGTGACATTTTTTTAGTGCGAACGACCATGGACCCAGGGGACATTCGCCTCCAGGTAATATCAACCTAGGAAATACTTGAACTTATCAGATGTTGGATATTTCGGACTTGTATGTCCAGCTGATGACATCATAAGACCTGCAACAGAATCCATGTCACCTGATTTCGGGGAAGCACTGTTGTCCGGGAAAGCAAAGAAATTGTACATTTGGTGCAAAACAAACAAACTGTGGGAATCTGTAGTGTATCGCAATATGAAAACATCAGACCTATAGTATCAAACGAAACAAACAGACACAAAATCTGCTTTTGCTCGGTTCTTTTTTCAGTCCGGACCTCTGTATCGGAAAAATCGACAACTTCGAAAACGACAAGCATCAAGCATTGCCTGAACTTCGGAATGCTGTGTCTGAAGGTAAAGACTCCAGCTGAGTTAGTGAACGGCATATGAGCAGTTAAGCTTCTCGATTTAAAGTGAAAGATTCCTATTATCTGACACCATTTTATTACTCAGGCGCCTCATCCGACCAGTTAAAATATTCTTCTCAGTTCTCATCAACTGAATAAATATACATTCGATTCACAAACTGAAAAAAGTCCTGTTTTACGAGACACCCTGGACCTCAAGTGTTCCCGAACCTCAACGACCCAATTGCTCCTTTTGTTCACTTAGATTTTGCGTCATTTTCCTTACATTTTTTCAAAAATAAATTCTACTTCCTGAGCAATAGATTTCATAATGTTTTTTTATGTTACTTAGTTCAATAAACACAGTTCTCCGCCGAAACGGCCAATTTTGCTGTAGAACAGCAATAGTCTATGTATCCCCTTTTTCAAGATCTAAACGGAAATGTATTCTTCAGCATAAACGCTTCGTACTTGAGTTTGCGTGAAAGAATTTTGACCCCATATTGTTTCCCGCGTTCAGAGATAACTGATTAACTTGGCTAGTTCGCTCATTGCGGGTGCATTACCGTGGAAGAAAATGTTTGCTTTCGCTCAAAAGCTCAGTCCGTCCAAATTTTGTCGCGTACCTTCACTTCAGTTTACTTCACACTGCTTTGCGATAGCTGACAATTTGCCCTGCTGTTTTTCTACAGCAGCTTTTTCGAACTGGACAGATTTGCTGGTCCATTGTGAGGCGAATCCCGCACCACCGAACGGACTAACGACAGTCGAGGACTGCTGAACTTGCCACATTTTCAAATAACAATTTTGGCACTCCAGATGGCGACTTAACTGAATGGAATGAATGACTTTTTGAGCGAAAACAAGCATTCTTTCCTACAACAGCAGAAAAACCAATCATTTCCAATAGTGTTTCGTACTTACTGAGACCATGGGTGATTTCCCGAAGACTCGGGTTAGTTACATGTTCAGTCATTAATTGAGACAAGATGCAAACGATATCCGGTTCGCGGTTTGATTATCATCAACCATGCCTACAGAACCTAATTTAACCCGTGGTGCATGACCTTGACGTTTAGTTGATCACGTCTGGTCACACCTATGCTTATCGATTACTTCGATCTGCAGGTCCCACACCGAAAGTAGTATGTTTTAGCTAGGGATCGTGTTCGATTGGTATGTTTATGGGTTGTTTGTCAGTAATTTTTCGTAAAAGATGTCTTTTTTGTACATCCAACACGGATGTGACTGCCGCAAATGAAAAACTGGGAACGAATTACTAACCAATGTTATCACAATGAAGGTGGTCCCATTAGGGAAAAGGGGCATTAAACTGCGTTAAATTTGGTCGGTGTGATGTTTAGAAAAGCGGTCTTTCAGAAATCATGTCGAGTGATTGGGTTACTCACGAAAACTATGATAAGGACAGATATAATGAAGAAGTCATGTTTTTTTACCCGGAAATCTTGGCTGATACGTCACAACAGTATCTAATGGTTTTTTACCTGGAAATTTTGGCTGATACGTCACAACAGTATCTAATGCTCAACACGGTTGGGTGAATACGCGGTAAAAGGGAAAGGTAAGAGTTATTGTGTCACGGAAGAAAATAAATCATATCGGAGGTAAAAGGGAAAGGTAAGAGTCATTGTGTCACGGAAGAAAATAAATCATATCAGTATCATATAAGTTTACATAGTATTTTCAAACGACGAAAAAAGCTCTGTTTGTCCGAGAACATCGGCAATTAGTAAGGTGGCAGGAAAAACCGCAATTTGTACGTAGTTGTTACAACAAAAAGAATGTGTGCATCCCTGGCGAGTACTGCTAGATAGATTTAACTGTGGCGCTCCAAGACACGCCGCACCAAAGGAGAGCCAGCTTGAAACGGCGTCCACAAAATGGTTTCTCTGTGTGGGTTTTTCTTCCTGCTAGATAACGCAGTGAATTCTTGCCGTGATGGTCTTACACTACTATCAAATACTATGTTTGGATTTCCGTTCTCACTGTCAATTTGCTACTTTGAATTTTTTATGGTTTGTTTTCAAAGTATTCCACAAAGAAGAAGGCTGTCATGATGATAGGCCGGTTTGTGAAAATCCACAATAAATTGTTCTCATCAACAGAAATCTATTGTTACCCATTCGGCATTTTCTTTTCAACCTCCAGCTGTCTCAGAATAAAACATCTGAATAAAATGTTTCCTTCACAATGGAACTTCCTAAGTACAACTGTACGTCAGAAGTAATTTATCGCGGTAAGCAACGTCTTCTGACGCGCTTTCCCCTCGAAAAAAGCCATCAAAAACTTTCAGGAAAAAGCTTCGGTTCGCCAAAAGTGCCACAGTACACGGAACAACGGAGATCCATGCTACATGGCTAGATTTTCCAAGCTGTCATAGAACAAGGAGGGATTTTAGTAACATTCACATCTTTGTTCGGCCAAATGCCATTCTTCCGTGAGAGGAATCGAACCCGATTTATTTTAAGTGTAAGTCTACCTTGCTATTTACCCACCTTTCACCTATCGATATACAAGTCTGTGGCATCCTGTTGCCCAGAAGGTTTAGTGGATTACGCTCACCTTGATCGACTGTTCGACCTAGGCTAGGTCACACATTTGCACTGTGGAAAGACGCCTATGGAGCACTAGGTACAAGCGAAGTGACGCATTACAAGGATCTATAAAGACAACAGCATACGAGTATATTTTCTTCGCTTCTATCCCGCCCACTTTCTCCAACACATCAGATGCTCATCTGCAACAACTCTGATGATGAAGCGGGATGCGACTTATGTGGGCACAAGTCAGACAAACGAAAAACAACGAAACACCTGGAGCAGTTACTTCGATAAAGGTAAACAGTCCTGTCGTGCCAACGAAGGCTGTTGAAAGCGTCCGGGTGAAAATGACCATCCGTTGATCATGCGCAAAAATCGCGGAAGATCAGTCATGTTATATAGCTATAGGCCGCTATAGCCGCTATATATAGCTATAGCTATATAGGCCGAGAAGAGTTTTGAGAACCTGATAGCTTTTGGTACAGGAATCCAGTCATCCAGCGCTGTAGCAGATCAGCACTGCCACGGGATTGCGTCATCAGTTGTTATCGAACAAGAAACGTTGGTATTTATAGATGAATTTGGTGAGCCAGTTAAGAACACTACAATAGCCTACGGAATTATATATAGTCACAAAGCGGACCGACATGAGCTCTCCTCCTCAGCTGAAAACCTGAGAACAATATGTGAATATCAGCAACCTTATGAGTAGTGCATTACGTATATACGTGTATCGCGATATCTCGAATATCGTAGCAACTGGAACATGAGACGGCCTGGTGCAGCACATTCAGTTGCCTGGAAACATCACAAACGGGAGATTCAGCTGGGTTCCAGGTGAGTCCCTCGCAAAACCAAATTTACTTGCAAATGAGTGTATTTCGTTAAGCAGCGGTTACAGTTTATTTCAGACACATGGATGAGGAGAGGAAAAAATATATCTAAAATGTGTTGAATTTTAAGGTAAATAGATGAATACTCAAGTTTATCAAAACTTACGGATTAACCAACCAGTGCGGCGTTATGTACAGTAATTTTTACAGCAGGAGAACATCCGCGAGCTGGAAGCTAATGTTGCGTTAACTGGGTCGTTCAGATGTGATTTCCACGTCTTGACTTCTAAGCACTGAGAACAGATTGTTGCTGAGCCTCAGATTTTCTTCGGTTTGCGTCAGATTTGAGGTCAACTGTGTCCTAGCGCCCTAATAGGTAGATGACCTGACGGTGGACTTTAATGCCGTCAGTATAATGAATACAGAACAAAAAACATACTGTTTAGAAATCATATGTGGAAAAAGGTCCAGAACTACTGCATATACTTAGTCAAGCGAAACAGTGAACCAAACTATGGTCAGTTACATGGTCACAGGTTGCTGCATTGTTTTGTATCTCCAATGCACTTTCCTTACCCTTGTTTGCTCGTATAACAACTCGTGAATGATTGATTTTACTCTTATTTGCTAAGAAAACTACCCCATTTGGCCTTGACCGTATTTATTTATTACAGGATTGTTTCAGATCGATCAAAAGTCCACGACCGGTTTCCCCATGTTTCGATGTCATCCGGTAGGCCCAGCCCCCGAATCTTCTAACGATAAGTTTGATGGTATCATTCGAAAAACAAACAGGCTAGAAATCGCGAGTTGGAAAGGAGGAAGTCGCTTAGAATTACATCAAAATTTTGGTCTTTCCAACTCATTCCCTGATGTTTCGTTTGTTCAACGGGACGAAACGTTTCTCGCAAAACCCATGCTGACATTGCGGATGTCAGTTCCCAAGAGACTTCTTCTGTTGAATGGACATGATCGTAGTTTGTAAACGAAACTGTTTCAGTGAACGATTTCCCATCCGTTTCCACCACTCGGAAATTCTTCAACAAAGCCTGTCTACTGGTTGTTCGATCTGGATGACATTTTACGAATTCCAACGAACTCCGCGCTAACTTGACCAGGTGATTGGGAGCAATCGTTTTTAGTACCTGTGCGAAGCACAGACCTACAAAACGCACTGTACACGCTGCATGCATGCATGCACAACCTTAAGTTCTCTGTACAAAACATAATCGATTCGCGTGGTGTTGTGACCTTTTTAGGTCACTGACTGATTGTTCCACGCAAGCACTTCACTGCGAAGATGGCGTTCCAGTGCAGAGTTAAGGTGACCTTTCCAACAGTTAAGTCAAGCTCATTCCACCGCGGGCTGACGAGACAGACAACATAACTTTGCTCACGTGATGTTGAGTACCATTATGAAAATGGATGTGAAGGCATTGAGCGGCAACGCAACAAGTATGTGAGAAATGTCGATTACCTCTGCTCAGCTGCGTCAGCGCGATTTTGACGGGAGTGTCTGACAATCCGTGCGTAAACGGTGGAAATATTTTGAGTTATTCAGTTAAGATTTCAAAAGTTTGCTAGTTTTCAAGTAGCTGACCATGCTGAAAGTAAACGAGACTAAGCTTCCTAAGTAGCTTGGAATTAGTCGGTTCACCTATTGAAGGAATAATTGCTAGAACTGGATATCCAAGGTAACCTCTGATTGAGTTCTCTCCGTTTGTTCTTTAACGTGATCCAAAGTTGTCTTTCTTCCGAAAATACAACTGACACAAATGCTCGATAAGGGTAACTGTAGCACCTGGATAAACAGGTAAATCGAGGGTGGATAAAGGATTGACGGGCATACTGTGGTTTGCTTAGTCTTGTAACACATTACCTTCCCCGAGAAACCTCCCGACAGGACACCCCTCCATCGAGAAGAACCAATTTAGGGAGAGGAGTTGCAATGTCTATTCAAGCGAAAAAGTCCCCCAGAAAAGAAGGCAGCGAAAACACTTTCTGGTTTCCGTAATGGAGGATTTACTCTCAAGGAGGAACATCAGCAGTGATATGTTTTACGCCGTTCACTCAAATTCTTTATTGGATATTACCCACATGTTATTTTGCAAGCACCGATTATTCACTAACCCGCCGTATTGGTGTGGTGTTTTTGACAAACAATGCACACCTCACGACTCTCCAGGGAGTTTCGAACTCAAAAAATCCCAGAGAGTATTTTGAACGGTTGACCATGTGACCATGTTTGGCTGATCAGCAGTTTGAGTAGCTCGTACTTTGGCAGAATATAGCTTTAAGCACCCTCCAATCATGTAATTCATATCAGATGTGCCCAGTTGTTTGTTTGTTTGGGTGACGAATTCTCGGATGAAGGTATTCATCAGCTGGCTGAGAGTTTTAGTCTTTAAGCCAATAATGGGTTGGAATTCCCCCGAAGGCTTGTGAGATGTGCGCTGCTGATGCAGAAAGCAGCCGTTCTGTGTTTCCACACAGAGTGGCCTCACTTACAAGATGAAACCTTTGTGGATAGACATCCCTTTGCGTATCATTGGTTCGTGAGAGCCTATTAATCTCTTTTTGGCTTCCTTAAAAGCTTTTTGTTTTGTCTAGTTGTTGCAGGTGAGCTTTCTCGGCTATCTGTGGACTACCCTAGTGGCTTCATTAGGTCCAAAAACTGAATGTTCCTAGCAGGACTACTCGAAAAAAAATTGGAGCCCTTGCGATTAACTGTGGATGAGACAGTCGTTAAGAGTTAGCCCAGTTTGCCAAGAATACCATCATCTTCGTCACTGAGCAAAATACTTCAAGCAACAGTTGGTTCACTCTTTGCTTTAATGCCTGTGTATTTCATTCAACTAGCTGAACTTTAGTCATGGCCTAGGAGTCTATACCCCCACGGTTCTTGAAATGCTAACCCACCTTCGAAGTGCCATCGAACTTCCAGTAGCGTTGTTCAAGGTCGATTATGGATTCAGGAGTGCCGTTCCAACTAGGTCGTTCAAACTACTCTGGGAGAAAGGACGTGTTTTACACGACCAGAGACGGTCATTAGTGTCTACTTATTCGGGAAATAACCATCCGTTACCGTTCGAATCGCCTGCATATCAGTTCAACTTCAGTAGCACTGAGAGGAATGAGTCAGAGGGAATCCAAACCAAATATACGTTAGGCTTCACACCAAGTCATTGCTTCGAAACCACCAATGGATAACGAGTCCAGGGTTTTCCGACTATGAGCATGTTTTTCACTTTGTAGGCAAATCGGTTCTTCCACATTCTCGACGCCCATAAATAATTTCTCCTCGTCGTTGCGTTGTGGTTTACGCCCAACAAGCCCGAATCTTACCCATGAAAGTGGGGTTTGGCAGTGTTGCTTGTTATTCTTTGCATCAAATTTTGCCATTGACGTTATCAAGAATCTAGGTTTTGAAATCAGTCCTGCAGAAAGCAGAAAAGTCTGGTAGGCTTGGATTTTGCGTCTGGTTTAGCCGCTATGAATCTGCACCTTCCAGCTTAATAAGAGCGTTGGTTTCAGGCCTTCAAGTTGCAAACCCTTACTTTCGGATTTCCAACCGTTTTGAAATTTCAGCGCACGGAGGTTTAGTTTGTCCGTGGACTGCTGCTTTATTCAAAGGTATATAAATGATGCTCATGTGCTGTAACAGATGAATCCAATGTACACAACACAAGGATGAGAGCAGTATTAGTCAGTGTGCGTCAAGCTTCACGTCAAAAATGAAACGCTTGTAAGTTAGACACCTATGCATACAAGACAACTATGGGATTAGTCCTGATTTATGGGTAAACCCTGTATCCCACTCCGGAGACTTGGAATTTATTCAAGCTGTCGGACACCGATGTCTTCTTAGCGCAGCAGGTATTTAATGGCCCCCGTAGTACTCCAATGAAGTGGTTCATGAGGGCAGCTGGGCAACTCCTAAGAGTCTTTAATGGTTAAGCCTAGAAATGAAGCACAAATAGACAATCCCTGTCCGCTTGCAGCAGTTCGGTTTTCTATTGCAAACTCTTCATGGGGAAAGTTCGTTTGTAACGCTTGGACGGCGCATTGAAAAGCGATAACAGTCAGCCCTGTTATCCGTGGGCTATTCTGTTAATCCTGAAAGAAAGGACATCTAACTAACGTCAAGGACATATTTTGGACCAGATTTGCAATGTCCTTCGATCGCCTTGACCGAGGCATAATATTGCTGCCACATGTACTGATCGTTGAGCATATCAGCTGACTGAAAACCAATGGGTGCCAATAAGCCAAAGTCGAAAAAGAGCAGCCTAAGGATGCGTTTGACCAGGAGAGCGAGTTCTTTGATAACTATTGTAAACACCGTAAGTAATGGCTGGTGTTGCTACATCTTCAAATGCGTTTTTTTGCTATTTTGCGGGTACCTGAAGCCGCGCTATCAGAAATCAAATTCCATATCAGCCAAAAATCTGCCTACTGATATAGCGAGGTAATGGATGAGCAATAGTTAAGACGGTGTTCAATCAATTTGAGTCAACTTTATGGGGTGTGGTGTTTCTCATTAGAATACACACAGGTTGTACGATCCTGTGCTAAGGCCGTGATCTCAAGGCAAAAAATTGGTTACTTAGCCTAAACGCACGATCTGGGAGTCCTATCTGACAAGTAACGGGCAGTCTAATTCAACGTAGGACGGTCAAAAACAATTGCGGCGAAACTGAGTTCTACGAACTTCACCTGCGTTTGTTCGGTAATCGCAGTTGGGCAGTCAAGCAGTATATTGAATTCAGATGTGGGCAGACAGTACAGACAGGTAGACCGTGGTTCTATAAGAAAATAAGAGTAAATTGTGTGCAGAAGTAAAGGAAGGCTTACGGCTAGGTTGAACCTTGGGCGGTTAGCAACACAGGAGGGTACAGAAAAGGGCAGTGTGCTATCGGACAAATTAAACGGGACAAATGTTGTTCAGTTCAAAGTTGAACAAATGTTCTACAACAAGCCCAGAAATGTGAGCAAATCGACTACAGAAAACAGTTAATATAAAATCGACTTTGTATAAATTAGAATAGTTCGGTCTTGAAACTGGAGCAGCCACCGGAAGGGTAATGAATTGGTCTGAGGAATAGGGAAACACAAATAATTACGTCACCTAATTAACACAGGTCTTTTTGTAACACTTGGGAGATTTCATTTTACTTTGGAAATTGTGTTCCCTTGGAGTGTGATGCGGTACGAAAAAAAGATCATTGTCACCTCAATATCTTTCCCGATGATAGCATTTACTTCATAGAATCGCCTTCGTAGAAGGAGGGCTGTAAAAATGTGAAGTTTTGACTGGGCTCTATAAAATAGTCGTAAAGTTTTTGCCTTGACTGACGCAATAATTCGTTGAATAAAACCGACTGAAATTGTTCCGAGCTGTTCCTGGGTTTTGGAAACCACCGACACTTAGCTACCCCGTAAGAAGTCTAAACATAATTGGTTCTCTTGATTGTGTATCGGGTTAATGTATACGCATATATGTGTGTGTTTGATCTCAAAGGTCACCGAGATATATTATCTGCTTTCGTATGCATGTATTGAACTGCAATCCAGCATAAAAGATCAAACAAGTATCAACCTATACAAGGTAGTGTAGGGCAGCCGGACTGATGTGAAACCCTGTGTACTAGTCCAGTAAACATGCTGCCAATCTAGCGTACAACGCAGTTATGCATGATGCAGTAAAGGAACTTCTAAAACGGGATGCTTACCCTTCGTTTTCGGAAAAGTTTGGTAACAATCGGTAGATTTACCGCTGGCAACGTTTCGCTTTTGACACAAAAGCTTCGTCACGACAAGTGACTAGGTTACGAGGTTGGTCGAGATTTAAGGTGGAAGGAGAACCAATCAGCTAAGTCAAGCTAAATCTCTGTTGGGTATCGGCCGTGGGATTTTGTGCGTTGGGGTGGGTGACCAAGTGTTAGGCCGATGGGGAACCTACGTGGATTTGGGTCCAGCCTGGAGTCTAGTTCTTCCGGTTCGGTTCACGTGAAGATCCCTCTTGAACTTTGGTCGGGTTTGGATTTCTACCCCCCTGAGTTGCTTAGCCGTTCAGCGGTATTAGTTTATTTTCTGTAGCACGCGTCACTTTCTGGACGCACTGACTGCAACCTGAAGTGAACGCAGTCTAGCACAAACTACACATTCCCATCCAGAATCGGACCGACTTTGGAGTTGATTGCTTGTGTACTACGATTTGGTTCTTTGTTTACACTGGCTATCTACATCACAGTGTTTTGCTGAACTGCGCAGCTGTCACTAGCGAGATTGTGGATGAAATGACGAAAATAAGTTTGTGAAAGGTGGTCGGTGACTAGGTTCACTAAACAACCGTAGTGGCTAGGCCGTCAGATAAATACTTCCTTTGAGTCCACATGAGTTTACGCATCCCTTATTCTCAGCACAGCCCCACGATGTAAAACTTTCCATTGCCTATAAATCTCCACACGATAACAACCATATTTCTTCCATGAACACAAGCAAAAGTTTTTTTATACGCAGCGCTACCTATTAAAACGAAAAGATGAAGAGAAGTTTAGACTGATGATTACAGATGCTTATGGCCATCTAGAACAGTGTGACAGGATCGCTTCTGAACATATTGTCCAGAACCCCTTCAGAAACACGGTGCATGAATAGAACAAATAGTTAAATCCACCTGTGAAAACAGGGAAGTCAGTCTCGATAACAGACTTTCAAGACTTTCGGACTATTGTGACCACGGAACTTAATCAGGGAAAAAGACTTGTGTTCATATCCGAAAAGTCTAGATTTATTGAGCAAAACTGCTGAGATGCTTGCAAGTAACTTATCAAGCCTGGCGAGCGGATCAATTGCCACCTAACTACCAACCAGTTGGTGCTGCAAAACTTTCCGATGCATAATCTGTTCCAGGTTTAAGGTGGCAACTTGCTGAAAAGACAAACTATTGCTGTGCAAAACCCTGGAATATTTAGCAAGACTTCTGGCCACCTCACTCCATAACGGGTAAAGAACCTCCGTCCAGTCTTCCTTGATCGTCTGGTACCAAAGATAAGAAATTTTCTTGTTCTTCAAATGGCTGACTGAATCCCCAGGACAAAAGAACGCAATGAAATGCCTGACAGGTTTGATTCCCATTTTTTGGTTGACTATCATTTCGGACAGTGGATGTCACCAGGGCTGCTGCTGCTACACCATCCCACCACCAACCCACTGATCGTATTTTACTTAGCCTGCCCGGACCGATAAGGCTTTCTACGGTTCACGTTGCAGTTTCCAGTGAGTTTCAGGTTAGTAAGACTGCATCACAAGTTAAATCAAGATG
Organism: Clonorchis sinensis; assembly: GCA_003604175.2. NCBI lineage: Eukaryota > Metazoa > Platyhelminthes > Trematoda > Opisthorchiida > Opisthorchiidae > Clonorchis > Clonorchis sinensis. Next base: position 3,890,716 of record CM030372.1, on the reverse strand, counting down.
CAACACTTTCTGTCTATTGAGTTTCCGTTGATTGACGCAGTTTTATTGTTACATTCGAATAACCCAGTCGTGGGCTGTCAGAGAATCTGCAGCAACCTTATGAGTAGTGTATTGCGTCTATACATGTGTCGCGATATCTCGAATATCGTACCAACTGGAATATGAGGCATCCTCGAGCAGCACATTCAGTTTTCTTAGACACATCGTAAACGAGAGATTCAGCTGAGTTCCAGGTGGGTATCTCGCAAAACCGACTTTGTTTGCAAATGGTTGCAAGTCACTAATTTCGCGTAATTTGGGTTCGAGTAGAACATAAGATTGGCGGAAACTAGTGGACTGCACCTACCTGATGACCCCAACATAGGCGAAACCTGTCGTGTACTATGGAGGAAGTTTCAGCAACCTCATGAGTAGTGTATTACGTCTAAACCCTTAGATTATTGTTAAAAACAGGTGACGGAAATTTTGCAATTTCACCATGCTGTTCTAAGACGCTCAAGAAAAAATTTTCTAAGTCTTTTAAGCATCTGCGGGTCCCACGGCAGAAAAAAGCAAAAGAATTTGATTCCACTCCCACAAGATTGACTTGGGACGAAATTCCACTATTTTAGCCTAGTCATTTCTGGAGGCACTCACTGTTATATCTAACTGCTGTTCCCATTCCAGTGCCGGGTACCAGAAAAGAACTCACCGACACGAAGCAAAACAGCTTTATTGCAACAAGCGAGTGCGTGCGAGTGCAAAAGTTACAATGGCCTTGCGCTATTTAAAGGGCACTTTCTGACTTTGATCCAGGCTGTCTGATAGGCGTTGGGTGAACACCCATCAACGTCGATCGTGCTTCTATGACATGCCTGAACGCTGATCACATTCGGGCGTGCTTCTCTGGCGTACCTGAACACTCATCGGCTGAGTTGATTGAATGATTGACTGGCCTGGATGTTTGTCGGCTTTCCTATTGAGATTTTGGTGGAGTTTTAGGGTCTCAGTAGGTTTCGGGCGTTCAGGAATCTGACCTTCCTGATACTAACCCAGAGGGAATTACTGTTTGTCCTACTTGAAGAAGTATGCGTGTTTTTGGGACCTAAGTATCATCCTCAAAAGCCCGCGAAATATTTGCGGAAATAGAAACCCAAACTTAGACTGCAGACGAAAAATACTGGGGTTCTCAAGATTAGGGAATTATATGAGACGAAACGACCGGAAATTTTACGACTGACAGGTCCCGAGTGAGGTTCGGCAATAATCATGGGTATTTAAATAGCTTGATATTTTGGACAGGACGATTCAGGCGGTCGTGAATCGGGCACACAGTCGGTTGAAGGTTCCCTGGCGGAATTAATCCAGAGATTTTTGTTCATTGGCATGTCTGGTTCACCGGCTGAAATGTCGAGTCGGATGTCTGGAAAATTTGACTGATTGAATGTCTGCAAACGGGTTAAAAACCATGTTTTTTCAGCCTATTGGCTTTATAATAAGTGTTTCGGAGATTAAGGGTAACATCAGTCTATTCCACTAATAATCCGGAATTTGGCCTTTGGATATAAACGCCAACATTTTCAGTCGGTGTAATGGCGTGTTTACTTCATTCTAGGGCAGATCTCAGATCACGTGACGTTGGTAACACGGGGCTCAGATAATACACTGAGTAGTAATCACGGTATGTTCCGCCAAAGAAAAGTTATAGCCTGCCTATGTGTCTCAACTAATTCAGTAACAATAGCTGATCTCGCATAGTTATTTGGTTTTATAACTGAGGCGTTTGAGAGTAAAAGCAGGCCTTCAATTTTTCTGAAATTCCAGGCATAAGGTCGTATAAAGGTGTTCTTGAAACCAACTGCGGACTGTTATCACGGCTATAGAAATAAAAAATGCGTGTTTTGTCACAAAGCGATCAAAACGGGTTCACTCTGAACGCTTTAAATGATTTCTCAGCGTGTTTTTGATGTATTCTGCGAACATGCCCGTTGAAGACGTCTTCAACTTTGAATAGAACAAACGATGTCTATTTTTAAAAGTGTTCAGGTTTTGTCAGTGTTTGAAATGCAACTAACTTGTTCGATAACAACTGCCTCAAACCTCAAGGTCATTAGCAATTCAAGGTGGGAATTTAAAATTAGCGGACAGGCCGCCTTCATCCTTGGACACTCACTGAACTCACGGCATTTTCTGAAAGTGATCTCAGTTGGTGCAACTAATCCCGGTATTACACTCCCCAATAAGTCATCATTTTCAAAACTAGTTTATAAAATCTAGCCTCCCAAAAAAATATCTGTATTCTGATTTATGAGAACAGCCTGGAACTAAAAAAATCCAGAAAAGTTTTTTGATGCTTTGAAGACAAAATTTGGGATTTATAAATTGTTCCTTTAGCTGAACGCGATCATGCTGTGTGCCTCAAAAGGTCATCCTGCTATCTGATTCTAAATTTTCTCCTTCACAATCGCTTTTAATGCTGTTGTCAAAAATTTAGTTCCCTAGACATTTCTACAGCCCCTCTCATTTAATAGGAAGGGTTCATGAGAGATCGGTGTCAGTTTTGGTACAAGCTTACTACTTGGAAACTTATCAGTAGGCTGTTCTGATTTTGACTCAGGGAATACTATTCGGGTGGAAACGAACCTCTAACCATAATGTGCTATGAAACATCCTTTTTCTGATCAGATAACTTTGAAGATACTTTGATTATCTGACAATTTTTCACGTGAATTCTTTATTTTGTGTCACGGGAGTCACAAGAATGAGTCCCGAACACGTTTCCCGAGGTATTTACCACCCAGTAAGCCCTAAAGCGATTGTAAAAGCAAACTTAATTATTCAGTGGTTTTATTTGAACTTTTCCCAATCAACAGATGCGACTGGTGCTGTATGACGGTACGTCCTGTAACCTATTTATTGTACTCAGCACGCGGTACTTTTTGTTACAAGTTAGGTGGTTCGGTCAGGTTTTTTTCTCCTGAACAGTTTCGCAGTTAAACCAAACAATAGTAGAGCAACTGAAATGTACAGATACCACAAGTTCTGCTCCATCCGTAAGATGCACGTGTTTGTCTTCCGAAGTTGAGATTACATGGCTGAAAAAAGTCACTATATACTTTGGGTCACAAAATGCTGATGAAACATATCTGTCAGATTAGTCGTTTTCTCAGGGGTCCACAGCATAACAATCTGAATGAAGGCTTTGAGGATTGTTCACATCCTCACTTCCATGAATCGCGCGTACCATTCGAGCACCGAATCCAACTATATCTTGTCACGGGCATTTGCACTACCTTACTGAATAGCCCAAGCACATGAGCCTGGATAAATTGGACACATTTTCTGGTGCCTTGTAAGCAGCAAACTGCTGGATTTGCATGTCGTCATAGTTCACTGTGGGTGCAAGGGATTAACGTTAACTTAATACAGCCCACCTTCAGGGTTTGCTTGACTCTAACGCAGGTGAGTGCTTCTTGTCAATCAAGGGATGCGTTGCTTCTGATTCCACGGATTTTTCTTGAATCCCAATATCTGCTGAGAATAATTCTGCGTGAAGTAGAACCTAGTTCGGCGTTCATAAAGAGCGGTCACCAAATTTTGTCGGTCTCTGGACTTTCAAATGCGTCGATGGATGGGCGTCGTATTTCAGTGTGATATAGTACTGTTCACATTTATCTGATTGGAAAAGGTGTACTAGAAGATGTTGCTGCACCATAAGATTTTTAAGATAATCTTAGCCAAGTCAACACATTTTTAATGTATTTGTGGTTTTTCCGGTTTGCATGATCGCAAGAAGACTTACTGTGATTTGATAGAGAATAATTTGCTATGTTATTGCCTTACTTTGTCCTCAAAAAGTTTGACTTCTGATATCTGACTATCCTTATCAAGTCGGCAGAATGGTTCAGTGGTTAGAGCACCAATTAACTGACCGGAAAGGTCATGGTTCGAACCCAATCACTGACTTTCTACTTCCCCTGTTTAGGCTTGGGCAACCCGGCAATATCCCAGCCCTCGTGCTTCCCCCGGGTGGCATGGCAGCTAGGCACTGCTACATTTGAACGATTTTTTAATCATATCGGTAAACAAAACTTTTTGGAGATAACTCTCGGTTCAAATTTTATCAGTATTCATGAAGTACAGGATGGACATCAGTAGGAAACGTGTTCCTTGGGTAATAGAACACCCGCCTGAAAAGACCAGTCCGTTTTCAAAGACTGTATATGTACCACAGATCCATATTTCTTTTCCTTTGGTTTTTTCACAAGTCAACTGAAAGCAGTTGTAAACAAACGCGCACTTATTCGATGATAATGACAATCCACTCTTGTTGAACTTATGTTTGTCCTAGCAGAAGTACATTTGCCTGACCAAAATGCCAAAATTGCCCCCCGAACAGTGCAGCCCACTCAGCTGTGAAGTGCATTGTGCCACAGAACAGTGTGCAATCCGAACATATCCGGTACCAGGGATTCACGTGACAGGTGTTGTATGAAGTTGGCTTGTAAACCAAACGTGTTAGCAGCAATGTTTCATATAAGGAGCGTTCCGAATGCCAAGATTGATAATTTCCCTTCTGCAAGACGAAGTAAAATGCCCACAATGGTAGACGAGACTGACAGCTAAAAAAACGGAAGTTCACTAAAGTAAGTGATAAGACTCATAGGAACAAAAGAGGATCAAACTTTCTCAAAAGAACGTTCTCAGTAGGTTAGCAGCAATTTTTTCTGTTCGCCGAGCTTGGCAGGCGGTTGGATTGCAAACGTTTCATCACCAGTCGAGGTGACATCGTCAGTCACTCAACCCCGCACTGACGATGTCACCTCGACTGGTGATGAAACGTTTGCAATCCAACCGCCAAGCTCGGCGAACAGACCAATAATCAGTCAGCGCACCCGAGCTACCTATATTCCACAACATTGTCAGTGTTTTTTTCTTGTGTTGTTTGTGAATCATTCTACGCTGGTTTAGGCATTCTGCCAGGTAGATTGTTGCCCCAAGTGTGTGGAAATAGTAACCCCGTTGATTTTCATCTCCATTCCTCTGTACTTCACTGAGCTGGCTACTTAGCAGACTTTTCACCACCTGTTGGGAAGTTCAGACAGGTGGGTCGGTCAGCAGCAGAACAGATCCTGGGTCGTCTATTGGAGCGTCTGGTAAATCGGTCCCATGGCTCAGGTGTGAACGCGTTCATCTGTTTAGAGTTAAGTTGAGTTCAACGTATGAGTAGTGGTAACACGCTCGCCTCGCACGTCAGATGTCCGGAGTTCAAACTCTGAAAAGGCCACAAATAAGCACTCCTGATGAGCACTAACAAGAGTGAGGCTCGAGTTCAGTCTTCCTCTTCTTCCGGTGTTGACTCGCCAGAATAACCGTGCAGAATGACTGAGAGAGATGTGACAGACGATTTATACAAGTCCAGTAACTAATTACAACTAAATGATATTTTGTATGAGCGTAATTCACCATTCATAAGGTTGTTGAAACTTTTTCGACAGCCCTTGTTGGTGTCCATTATTTAGGCACAGTCTCCGAGTTTCCGTCTCCGAGTTTTCGTTCTACTTGAACCAAAATTTCAGGACTTTCGAATTATGCACCCATCTACAAACCAGTTTGATTTTGACGGAAGATTCACCTGGAATCCAGCTGATGACGATATGAGTAGTGATTTATGTCCATACAATGCGTTGCGATATCTGGAATATGGTACCAGCTGGAAAATGAAACGGCCAGGTGTAGCACATCCAGTTGATGGACAACATCACAAGCGAGGTATTCAGCTGGATCAAAGCTGAGTCTCCCATAAAAACCAAATCAGCATGCAGATGAGTGTATAAATGATATGTTCTTTTTTAATCTTTACTGGAATTCATTCTTTACAGGGTACCGAAGCCTGGACACAAAAAGTGGCACTGCACTGCGATTTGACTAGTCAGCTGGGAAAAATCGATAAGCAAGGGAATCGTCCAGGCGGTGTGTGTTGCATATATGCTCTTAGAACCGGCGGCGATGACCGCTTTCTACAGCTGACGATGGCTACCTGTTACTCGTGAGTTACCTGGTGCCCTCCCATCAAGCACTCTTATATTCCGAGACCAGGTTGCGATAATGACGGCACCAAAAGAACACTATTTCACCCTGAAAGTTTTTCATACGTTTGTTTCTCTTCATGAATTTTCCATCGATGCTGTATAAGGCAGAGGGATACGAGATCTACGATCCAACCGCTGTACACATCTCTCTTCCCAAAATTTCGATAGGATAACAAACAGATCGAGCGCCCTCGGGTCGCCCTCACCAAAACAGCTTTCCCCTCAGTTCCGGAAGTTGTTAGATCCCGGTGATGTTCTAAAGGCAACAGAGACAAACAACACTAACCCTCATGCTCCAGGATACTGTTGGTTGTCCAACAGTCCAACAGATGTTGAGGTGTTTTGATTTACAAAGATATGGTCCTACCTGGTCAGCTTTCTAAAAAATAAGATTCGTTCTTGTGGCAGTGCAACGCAGGCCGTGTTAGACGTCGTAAGGTAGTTACCTGCAGACTGGACTGATGCTAGATCGCCCGGTAAAAACCACCCCGAAACCGGGCAGATATGTCCAACGCCCCACTGATAATTGCTAGATCTAATGAGGCACGAAAATTGCCTTCATCTGTTCTCGTTTGCAAAATAGGTTGGTTTTGAAGGGACACTCAATTGGATCCAACTGAACCGCTAAAGTAAACTGATGAAGTGAACACAGCGCGTGGACCTTAAATTCCAACAGAATGCAGTATCAGCAGGAAATTTCCAATATCAGCGAAGTCTATTCCACTGCTGAACGGTGTGCGCCAGTAATTAAGCGGTGTTTGGAAATTCACTGATTACAAACAAAAGTTGAAAGATATTCTGTTGAATTCTCCCAAACAAAGTCGGTTTTTTTCATCCTCGCACAACTGGACGAAAACGTTCCTTTACGTGCAGGACAAATACTAAAACTGTAGGGTTTTTTTGTTAAAGTGACCAAGAATAGCCAAACAAGTACTGAACTGGCATCCCCAACTTCTTGGTTCTACGGGGCAATTAGCGCGTCAGTAAACAGTCCTCATGGAGTCAAAAAAATTGAGATAGGTCCGATTTTATTGCTTTTTTGTGGAGGACCCGATTCTAGGCCAACCATTCAGTGTGTAACATCCTTCCAGTTCGAATAAATTTTGTGACAAAGTTCACTTGTCTTCTGCGAGGCTTTTTCGCCACAGAAAAAATTGCTTTCGCTTTCCTAGTAGAATAGCAGTATAAAACCTGGAGTCAGAGTGCGGACGCTTAAACTAGAATCCAAGCCCATTTTGTCGACGAGAAAAAACGTTTCTCGTGTCAATCATTCCGGCCAGTTCTAATCACGGGGTGTGAGCACTAAACTGGAGCTTTGTGTGCCTTTGACTGTGCAAGACTTCAAGGACTGGTCCCCTGATACGCAAACGGTGTTCGAAAGCACAACCGCCTGTATCATACTGTCGATTTGGTAAGCAAGGGCCGTCAAACCCACGGAATACTATTTTGTGGTTATACTAGTCAGAAAGGCCGACTACAGGTGACATGTAACATATTCGTCTGTTCGAGTTACACCGTAGGTCTACAATCGACGCGTTGCTCACTAGTCATTACACGTTCGGGGCATCCAAACACTCTCCTGTCTTGTCCCGTATAGTGACCATTAGTGATGCTCAGCTGGTACCTAATTTCAACTATTTGCTTGTCGTATTTGTTCTCTGGTATTGGTCTTCACTGGGACGTCAAATTGCGGTATGTATATTCTTCATTCGGCAGCTCTCGAGACCCTCCATCCGTTGAGCGGCGGCAGTAGAACTCGCGGAATACTGTTTATTTGGCTCCCGCATCCGATTCACCTGGGAGCAAAGGTGTCAGTTTACTATATTCCTGGTTGCTAGTGGGGCACACCACTCAAATTGTGCGCCATTCAGAATGCATGTTGGCGCCAGTTGATCAAAATATTTTGAGACGCAAACACATCGTAACTGATCCAGCAAAGTCCGCTTTTGGAGAGATTTACGCACAATTAGAAGATTCTGATTACGGAATAACTGTATACTAGGAGGAAAGCTTTCTTGACGAGCAGTAACTAGTATAGCATCTTGTGTTTCACGGCCAACTACAAAATCATGTTGGCCAGGCCTCGTCTGTTCTAAAAAACCCATGTAGACTGTCGAAACACATACAGGGGTCAAACATCTAGTGGAACGAATTATCAGTTGATTATGTATGTTCATCATCGGCTTTTTGAGAGAATGTTAATGGCAGTGTGGTTCACGTCAGGCTTCCAGTCAAGCGATCAGCAGATTTGACCCTGTTGTCGAATATCTTATTGGCGCATAACCAGGAAAGTCCAAAATGCACTTGTCGCCAAAAATATGCATGGGAATCCAGCTGTTGTTACGCACGTCCGCGTGACCCACACTTCTTCTGGTTGGAGACGTTACAAGAAACGGCTGCTAATCGATATCAACGGCATTGTTGTTGGCAGTTTCTGTCCAGGTTGCCTGAAAGAATGCCTGGAGATGTAGGCACCTCGGAACGTCTGTAGTAAGCCGGCACCAAATCACTTCCCCGTCCACTGAGGCTTTCGAATAAATCATGGTTGTACGGCATCGAAATATCAATGTTGAATGCTCGTTTCATGCTGTCAATGATAGTGACGTCCGGATAGGGTTTTTATTCCAAGGTCTTTTTACGCTTTATACTTGTGCTGTATAACTACGTCCCTCTATGTGAAGTCATACGGTAGTACGACACCAAAGCAATATAGTGTAAGCTGAAATTTGGCTGTCCGCATTGTCTTGTCTGAACTCTATACTTATCAACTCTCCAGTAAGCAGTGCAAAGTGAGCTGAAGCCCCGGGCCGGCTCAGCTGTTGAGATGGAACGACGGGTCGAGTTTACTCGAAGCGGATGCCACTAAAGTTCACTGCCATACAGCCGTGACAGGGCGAGAAATCTAGGCTAGCCTGCCACAAACACCCGATTTGCCTACACCTACAACACTCAGTCAGACAATCTGGATAGAAACTGACAGCATGAGTGCCACTGACATCGGTTAGCCGCCATTTCTTTCAGTGTCCCCAGTCGAACACAAGGACAGGACGTGAACCCCATCCTGGAGAGAAAATTCACCAATCATTTTGCAAAATCCTTCATTCCATTTACCATGTCCAATTCTGTCGGTCTCCAGGTTTATGTCACTCAGAATTAGACAGGGAAAACGACGTTTGTCTCGACAGGCGGCAACTTGGCATGCGTAGCACATGATCCAGCTAAATTAGTCGGGAATGTTGAGCTAATTCGTCGAGTGGGTGCTGTCTACTTAAACAAAAACCTGGCTTCTAATCACTTCATTCCGAATTCGCTCGTCCAAGCCGATTCCAGCTATAATCCTGAGGCATTGGTGGTCAAAGATATGAAAATGTGCCCGATTCTCCATTCGAAGCAACCAAGTCTATCAGGTATACCACAATGCGTCCCGCACTGCAGTCTGATGCACACGTTCTTTGAGACCAAGAGACATAGCTCTCTAACGCCACAAGAGGAGCACTCCCTTCGTGCTGTCGGCTGAAGGATGATAATCGTGCTCTAATTCTCTTTTGCCCTGTTCCTGTTACTTCACGTAAAGAAATACCCCTGGTTGGTACAAATATACAGCGCACGACAGCCTGATTGATGCGGCTGTTGGTCATGTTCTGGTCCCGTGCTTTGTTGTGTAAAAAAAGACGGAAATTTGCGACCGCAACGTGGTTAGCAGTATTCTATTGTATATTCAGTAATATCAGTCCCGACACAAAGTTGCGTGCTAGCAATTGATCGCCCGCATGCAATTTTAGGGAATTGCCTAATTTGAGATCCTATAAAAAACATGGATGACTGACGCTTCTGAGTACATGGAAGTGACGTGCACATAACAGCATAAGAACTATCAGCAAATTCTGGCAAAGACAGTGACGAAAGAACCAAACATTTGGAGAATTCGAAAATAATCCAGGATGAACCAATTTGTTGCCTAAACATCGTTGAAGACACCTCACTTATTCGGTCTCAGTCTACTGCCTGGAATTTAATAACCATTTTTTTCACAGTTTCCTGAATTAAGTAATTCTTTTTTTTACCACAGAGCACCAAAAATAAAGTTTTCTCTACATATAAGTGCCATCAGTATCATCACTACTGATAACAATAGATCAGTAGTACAGATTAGGGCTGAGTTACAGTACCAACATGAGGGAACAAAGATTTGACAAAGAGGAAAGTGTGAGAAAGCCCTACGACCTTAGTGAAAACGATCAAGGACAAGGTGCCTACACTTTTTAAAAGCATTAAAATAAGCACATCAGAGCGTCAAACAGATGCGACGCGCCATCAGTGGAATCAACCCGGCGTGCTTTGCAAAGCTCAATCGATCCAAGCCCAGAGGACATGGACAGGCGAACTTCACCCAGGCATCAAAACGCGTCCCATGTCCTGCAGGTTCTCCAACCACTTCCAGGTAGGTTTACGTTGGTTATAGGGAGAAAGATCCCACAGCACTCAACTGGACTGTAGCCGCTTTTATTTCACGTTGCGATGTCATGGCCTGTCCATCTCTCTTGAAACGCAAAGCAAAACTTTCTTTAGCAGGCAGTTGTTGAACATATAAAGCATCTTATCTTGGTGAAGTTAATCATGGATGATTGAACTCAATCAACGGTGGGACACCAAAATTTCCAAAAACTTATTCAGCCCGAGTGTCCGGCGTCCTGGCCAGACTGTCTTAAAGGAATGAAAAAGTATAAAGGTCTTTGTTTTCATGACTAACAGCATACCTCCAGATCCGAAGCTACTTAAATTTAATCTGTATTTGTCCGAAGCTATCTGCTCTCTCGAACTAGAAGCGTCGTTTGCCTGTAGATTTATAGCCCAAAAAATTGCAGGTCTGCAAAACACTTAAAAATATATGACTGTATGTCTGTATGTATGACTGTATGTCAAAGCTCCACAATATGGTTTATGAATACGACTGTGATGTAGCTGCGTCTTGCTGCATGGCATGCTAAAATATGGAAAATAACAGCCGTTTATTGACCCGGTTGTTCTTGTTTCAAAAAATGCATCTTATGGTAACGAACTTACCCAACCGGCGATCCAGTTTGCCTGATGAAAAACAGTCTTACCTGATTCCGGTTTATCCTCCACCTGACGGGCTATGCAAAGATATACAGAGGGGAAGGTTTTCAGTTGGATGGTGGCTGACCTGACTTTTAGCCAAGCAACTGCGAATGCTGCGTAAATGAACACAAGTGTACGCGCTCTGTTATACAGTCGTGTGACATGGGGTGAACCAGTCTGTTGTCGTTTTAAACACAGCTATCACGAGCACCATTTCGATCTGCTGGCGAAGACGAGAAGATGCACATTCAACACGTGTTTCTGATCTGATTTCTTACTTGAATAAACGTAATACACATGGTTGTTGCAGACTGTTCGTCAGCCCACTACCAGTTTTGTCCTTCTTGGGTCTCTCCAGGTAGGCGCAGTTCCCCAGTTTTTGTAAGCCTTAGGTTCTATTTGAATCCAAATTGTATGAAATCCGACTTATACATCCATCTGCATCGTAATATGATTTTGACAAGAGACTCACCTGGAAACCAGCTAGTCTCTGGGTCACGATGTTCTTAACCAACTAGGTGTGCTGCACCGTCACGAACAAGAGATTCAGCTGGTTTTCAGATGCGTTTCCCCTCAAAAACAAACTGGATACTAGTCTCTGGTTCACGATATTCTTAACCAATGAGTGTGCTGCACCATCACCAACGAGCGATTTAGCTGGTTTCCAGATGCGTCTCCCGTCAAAAACAAACTGGATGTACGTACCAGTCGAATACTATTTTACTGTCCATGTAGCTGCAAGGCCTGTTGTTAGTTGCCGCAAAGATTTCCACACCTCGAGTTTTCGACCGGAAAGCAACATCACATCGACAATAAGCATACCGGAAGACTTGGAGGGTATCCACAAATACTACTCTTAAAGAGTGTCCTTTATATCGGGTACGATTTTACTTAGTTAGGTCAAGTGAAGCTTGACGTTCGACTCCATTCCGTGCCTGAGTGTGCACCAGCTGGCTCTCTTACTGCCCACGATGCCCTTCTGCCTCCCAAATTAAGCGCGCACAAGTAGGCCATGGGTTCGATATGGATCTCTTTTTGGTTAATTGCCCTAACATATAAGCAAGTCGGACCATGTTCACAGAATGTTTGAGTATGCACATTGTAATCAGATTCTGGACTATATCGCTAGCGCACACCAAAACAGATCGAATAGGATTTTGTTCTGGTTAGTTAAACAACCGCGTTACCTTGAGGATAATTCCACAAATGCCCGATGGCTAGAACCTAAAGGCCAATACGAAAGATCATAAAATACGTCCGATGATTCGGAATAGAAGCGCACCATAGTACACCTATCCAGCCATCCAGTTCAGTTATCCAACTAGGTGGCGCAATTCTGAGCTAAGCACCATGGATCCACAAATGACCTGGAGTTGAGGTCAATCATGTGATCGTTAAATCGACTGGCTTGCCAATTAGGCTCTTTAGTACACGCAGACACCATTTATTCTTGGAAAAATAGGCGTTGATGTGTCCTTATAGGGATGACGCAAGATATTCACCAGATCCCTTAATAGAATGTTGAATCGACTGATCATTGGTAGAAACTTTGGCACAATCAAAGAGAATATACCGCACATTCCGATACTTTTGTGAGTTTGTCTAAATCCAAAAGTCCAAATAGTATAAACTGTGCCGAATAAGGCAAGGATTTGGGTAAACAAACAAAAGACCAACGCGGAGTAGCATCAAACAAAAAAATCAAGAAAAGATACGGACAGATCCAGCAGATGGAAGCAAACTCGATCATCCGAGCGCAAACGAACGGGCCGATACAAGAAAAACTACATCAAACGGGGAAGTAAAATCGGCTACTCAAACATTAGAAGATAAGACTGCGATACACACTAAGAATGGACATATCAGACCGAAGGAAAGAAGGTACTAAAAATGGAAATTGCCATCACGACTAACCACAATCAGTGAAGAAAGTCCACAACGCAACACAGAACGGGAAAGGGCCAATCAAAAACAGACCCATAACAACCGACCAATGGAATAGGAAGTATACAGACCACAACGCAGCACAAAAGACAGGCGGGCCAATAACAATAAGAAAAGGTAAACATTAATTAGACAATAACATAAGGGGATATTAGATACTCTTGAAAAACTATATAAGTGCACCTATGTAAGGAGGAAGTACTCACTTAATTGCGCACTGACAATGTCACTTCGACTGAGGACGAAAGGTGTGCAAGCTAATCGCCAAGATCCGTAAACAGGTCAGCAGACATCATATCAACCATAAGTAGATCACTCCGGAATTTGCCGGAATTTCGGAACGGTTTTTTATGGATTTCTTGCTTGAAGCTCCGGGTCCTTATAATCTATTTTACCACGGCATCGTGAAGACACGGACGTTCTGTATTCCTTTCGTCAGTCAGCATCTTAAAACGTTTAATATTAGTAGGCGATAATGACGGGACTTCAAACAGCCCAACAGGCTTTGTGAGAAAGTTGGATTGTGATCACTTCTACAGTACGCAGAAGGCTTGAATTCGTCATTTTTCGCGCAGAGTTTTGGTAACTGTCTGCTAGCTCTGGACCGGCTCACGTGATGTGAGTTGTGCAGTTTTCGGTACCATGCCTCCGGCTAATAAGTGAGTAATATTATGTTTCTGCAGCTTACGGAAAAAGTTGAAGTGGTAACAATTCAATTGTTTGTGAAAATCTATTGTTTTGGATATAAAGGCATGCCATTAGGTGTGAAGAAGTGTTTGAAACCCGAGGCTGATGACGTGAAAGGTCTTCATATACACAGAAGAATTTTCCGAGAGGCATATATATAATGTATATGTATATATGTATATACGTGTGCGGATGTATACGCATGCATATAAAAATATGTAATGTAGGTATAGCACAGTAATACTGAGCGCGTGGGACCACCACAGGCGGAAGCGCCGGTGCGATGCGTCCCTTCTCTTTCAATTTGACCTAGTAGACCTTGTAACTACCAGCCAGCTCCAAGTAGGAACCAACGTTTTGAAGGCATTTACTGGTACCTTTGTACTGGATAATCACGTTGCGTAAGCAAGATGAAATGCTGCTTGTTCAACAGTGCTCCTTGGATAAGTTAAACCAGACCATGTTCACGGAAACTGGTGAAGTATCCAGAAAGAGCACCAATGCTTACTACATCGGCCGTCTTTTGAAACAGTTAACCTCATTGGCAAAAACATCGGCATTAGTATCGTTCCTCTTAGAGGATGAATTCCTCACTTCTGGAACCAGATGTTTTTTTTCTGTGGACTATCTGGTAGTCTTTTTATTACAAAAACACTGAATAGTCTTCATTTTGTCGCTGAGTAGTGCTCACTTTAGCCCATTTCCCTAATGGCGAAATAATCCGTAAGGGAACTAGGTTAGTTTCAGTAGACTAATCATTTTGTCGATAAATGTTGAATAGTGAGCTATAACAGCCAGGTGTCTGTATCCACAGCCGATAAGACCTTGTTCCTTCACCAGACTTCTCGCATATGGTAACTCGCTTTGCCGTGAATCCACTCGATTACTGAGTATAGCCAAGCAAATCCACCGTCTTTAGACTTATTTCCGATGAGATGAGATATACAAATTAGTATGTTATTAACGCTAGAATGCAGCCAAGGTTTTGGTAATTAGTCGGCCATCAATATGTTCGCCTTGAGAACCCCGTTTCCTGCAGTCTTTGCTCAAGGTCAAGGCTCAAGGTCAACAGTACAAGAGTCTATCAGTCGAACATACCATAGTTAACGTAATGCTTTTGCGATTGCGAAAAAAACTTGCATCGAATAAGGGTAACGTGGTGCGAGTCACGAGTCAACTGAGAACTAATTCGGTTTTGACGCGATCAACTAAAATCGATATTCCACGATGATTCTGATGACACATTCTGTCGCTCATTCGGCCTGCTTGGTAAAAACTGATTTGTGGCTGCAGTGAAGAAGTGTCATCTTAAAAATCTTGTTATATTGTTCCATTTGATGACAGCCTATATGACAGGGTCGGAATCACGTGCCCTAAAAAACTTACCTCTAACTTAGACCGGCGGTTTACGCTATCAACATCGTAAACGTAGTATTCACTGAGATCTCAGCCTCAAATCAAATAGTCTCTGTCGCATGCTGGGAAATCTTCCGTTATTACAACAGCTTGTCTGTGCATGGAACTGTTTTCTCACGGAGCATCTTGTCTACCTACAAATGGATACATATTGATGTCAAATTCGGCATAAAATCAATTTGTGCGCTACCTCAAAACGTGAAAACAACCAACATCCAGACGGCTCATTCCAGTGCAGATCGATGGTGCGGTGAATGCAACTGGTTTGCTTCGGGACGGGTTATTTTGAGGACTGCTGACGTTTTGTAAGACAGCGGCACTGGGTCGGGTCTAAGGTTCATAGCAGCAAAAATCGTATTCAATGACACAAGCAGAAATATCTTTCGTTCCCAGGTATCAGGCAGAAGTATTCGCCAAGCACTAAATCATTTAACAAGACATACCCATCTAGGGTTTATTGAAGGATGACTTAATCATCATAACAACGGGAAAGGTGGATAAATAAGCCAATCAGACAAGACAGTCCAATGACTCATAGCTTCCAAGCACCTCCATCTTGGAACTTTGTCGAAATGTGCTCAATTCCACACACATAGATGCCAAAATATGGGCACTGGACCTCATTTAATGAACATCTCAATACAATACTCTACATAGTTTATTCCTTTGGCTGAATTTGATGGGTTCCTAGTATTTGGTCTTGTGATGCAACTGTGAGATGGAGAGATTTGGAGACTTAAGTTGGAGGACAAAATCCCCTTTGAAATTCCAAAATTTCCTGGTGCTATCAACAGACTACTAGTTGTTAAGGTGGATAAATAAGTCACATGACCACTGGACCTTCCATCAGGGAAGTCGTCACTCAGGTGACACGTGACCACTTGATGTGGATTCCACGAATGAAGTAAGAGTGGATCTACGTTTAAGTGCCGGGGTAGCACAAGTTAATCCCACTGCTGATCACGTGCCCTTGGTCAAAAAGCGCAATCTTCGACCGGGTGGTCGGGAGCCGTGGGTTTGAATGTCCCCCGGGGATTCGCGAGAGGCGCATTGATACTTATTCCGAGTAGGGTTGAACCAGCATTAAACCGCCCTTTGCCTCTTCATTATGGATTGAGTTTGCATACACCACAAAACCTCGATTGAGAGAGTCAGAATGGTTGAGTGCACTTTAGCAAAGAATGGAAACAAACCAGGATAAAGATTGGATTCAGTTGGGTTCCAGGTGAGTCACCCGCAAAGTAGATTGGTTTGCAAATAAGGTGTATTTCGGTAATGTCGTACATTTTGGGTTCACGTAAAACATAAGCCCGACGGAAACTGGAGGATTGCGCCCACCTGATAGGCCCCAAGAAGGGCGAAACCGGTCGTTGGTTGTCCCAGTGTTTTCAGCAACCTTATGAGGAGTGTATTACTTCGATTCACTTTTATTAAAAGATTAGAATTAATTCCAAATGTTCAAAGGTACTCTAAATGATAGCTGATTTTGTGCGCACACTCGCAAGTTTGAAATGCTTGGTATTCCGCAATACCTCTGAAAGCAGCTAGTGAGCTAAGAAGGTACACATCCGTCTGCTCGTTTATCCCATTCAGTCCTGTTTTGTTCTGTCTTATGCTTGAATTTATTTCGTAATAGTCAGACTAATTTGGTACATTACTCCCCAATATGAAACCCGGGACAAGAAAATTTCCCTTAAGCTATATTGTCCCAGTCAGGTACGGTTCGCCACGGAAAAGCAGTCCTGTTCAATAAGAAAATCTTTGAGCAAGCCTTGGATTTTCTTGGACGATAAAAGTCGTAGGACCTGATCACACCAGCCGCTCGTTCGATCAGGTCTTAACATTTTGTCCGCATCTTCTCGGTTTTTTCCATCACAGCCCCGTTTATTCCCCAGCAAGAATAACCACTCTTGTAACCCGTATTACGTGGCTTCGTTACTAATAGCCGAGTCTGATAATTCTAGTAAAGCACGTGTTGATAATTATTCAACAACCTTGCCTCAGTGGTAACTGCTACGTGTAAGCGCGATTGATTTCTGGGTTGAACGCAGGAGAGACCAGGTTCTGTGGTATCCTGCGCCTAGTTACGGAAACGAAGTGGTGATTTGCTGGCACAATCACCCACAATTGCAAGACTGCAAGTGTGCAGCTAATTTCGTATGATACTTCGTATGATACTTTTTAGGTGTTATATAATGTTTCTTTGATTATTTGTGACTGATGAACGAAGTCCAGCTCGTGTTCCCCGCAGTCAGTCATTTGCTTACTCAGTGGACAATCTCTGTACATCGTGGCCAGTGGAAATTTCTCGTAATCGAATCGGAACACTATACACACAACAAGGGATAGAGGACCTGAAGACAGATGAAAATTCCGAATGTCGGAAAGTGGCTTTCTAACCATAAAATCCTATAAAAACGATGCGGCTGGCAAGGAAGCGATACACGAGCTAGCAAACTCAAATGCAGCGACTGACCTACGATAATTCGCTTATTCCACGCTATTCGGGGGTAAGACGAAACGGATTTCCTTTGGCTAGAGCTGTGTTACGTTCGCCCATTTGTATCACATTTCTCCAGATTTCCATCTTCATCTGAACAAGCATTTTTCGTCATTTTGTTCAAATTCGGCGCGAAAGGCGAATAGAACACTATGACTGTGCTTAGGTTCTTATAGGTTGTTGGAAAACTGGCTGCAGACGATGACGTTTTGGCTCTCAACTAAGACAAAATAAACGGAATGGTTGCTCCCGAAAAGTCTACTCACTGGAAAGACAAGCGCGTCACTCTGTCCATACTCTACAAGGCTGTCTTTGGAGACGGTGCAGGATATGGCTGCCGCTCGATGTAACCAGTGTTCTTGCTCTCACTTTCTATCCAGATTGCTCGAAAGTGTAGGCACTTCAAATGATTGTGATTGACTAGTCCCAATAAATTATGGCTGTACGGTAGCGAAGCACCAATGTTGAACTTTGATGTCATGCTGCTGACCATGAGACTTGGACCGACCGTTTTCTTCTATTTTCAGGTGCTGTTTTAGCTGCAGGCTTCTTACGGATTACATGCGTAAAAATCGCGTCCGAATCTTGATCGAAACTCGTGTGCACACTGTTATTTATTTTGAATCGTTTGAGAATATCCTTCGTCCACGGGCTACAACATACAAACATCAAGATTGGTTTTACTAGTTCATTGAACGTGACAGCGATGTAGGCAATCTTATTGCACATTTACTGCACGATCCTGTGCCAAGGCCGTGATCTCAAGGCAAAAAATTGGTTACTTAGCCTAAACGCACGATCTAGGAGTCCTAGCTGACAAGTAACGGGCAGTCTAATTCAACGTAGGACGGTCAGGAACAATTGCGGCGAAACTGAGTTCTACGAACTTCACCTGCGTTTGTTCGGTAATCGCAGTTGGGCAGTCAAGCAGTATATTGAATTCAGATGTGGGCAGACAGTACAGACAGGTAGACCGTGGTTCTATAAGAAAATAAGAGTAAATTGTGTGCAGAAGTAAAGGAAGGCTTACGGCTAGGTTGAACCTTGGGCGGTTAGCAACACAGGAGGGTACAGAAAAGGGCAGTGTGCTATCGGACAAATTAAACGGGACAAATGTTGTTCAGTTCAAAGTTGAACAAATGTTCCACAACAAGCCCAGAAATGTGAGCAAATCGACTATAGAAAACAGTTAATACACAATCGACGTTGTATAAATTAGAATAGTTCGGTCTTGAAACTGGAGCAGCCACCGGAAGGGTAATGAATTGGTCTGAGGAATAGGGAAACACAAATAATTACGTCACGTAATTAACATTTACTTACACATTATTTTGCGAAGTTACCTTAGTAGGGTGAACGATTCATGGTAATTTGCTTGCCTATATCCACAACTTATACCGAAGGACCACATATCTTTAAGGATGGGGGACAATTAACTCCAAAAAAACTTAAGAAACGCCCTACCTAGTTCGGAGGTATCTATACGTAAATGCTCTTCCAATATTCATGATTTGTGCAACTTGGATCAGCACCTCTAGGTTGGTTACCAACCTTTTACTGTCTTGAGAATATTTTCAAAAGTCCACATTTTATACACCCAAACGAAATTACTGTACACTTACATCCTTCACAAAATTAGTCTTATACAATTGCCTAAAATTCACACCACCGTCTATTTTACCCTGTCTGAGGCTCGTTAACTAAGTGGAACGTTCTAGAATCATCCACTACCAGTGCCTTGAAATTCTGCCGCTAAGCTACCATTGACAAAGCAGAAGGAAATACCACCTTACTCAGGTCTACTTTGGTGGTCCCAAGAATATGCCTGAATATGTTTTTTATTGGACGCAACAAACTACTGATTAGCCCCGATCGGTTTCGCCCTTCTTCGGGCTCATCAAGTAAGCGCAATTCTAGAGTTTTCGTTAGCGTCAAGTTCTGCTTGAATGCAACTTGGAACAATACCTCGATATTTCAAATATTCTACCAACTGAAATAGTAGGCGTCCTGCTGCAACACACTGCGTTGAAGAAATGACAGCAGTCAGCCGGATTCAGTTGAGTCTCCTATCAAAATCAAAGTTGTATGCAAAAACAGGATTTGCCAAGATGTGGTTGTGTACCATTTTGTGTGCGCCTAAATATGTTCTGGAAGTATTTGGAAATATTTATTGCTTCTCCCTCTGGATAACTGTACTATTTTCTCGTGGTTGATCAGATGGCAGTTGATCTGTTCGCCGAGCTTGACAATTGACTTGCAGACGTCTCGTCACCAAACGAGGCGATACCATTAGTGCGCAGTTGGGTGGACTGCGCATCCATCTAAACGGTTATTTGCCCTATAGCTGGACATTTTGACTTGGTTTAGCGCACACTTGTTTGTGAGATTTAAGGTTTTATGCTACTACTTCAGCTACCAGTGCGACGGCAGATACTACTGATGAGAAGTGCGAGTAGTATGTAGTTTTCTCGTAACTCCGCCTCACGTCTAATGAAAGGTTCACCCCATGGGGTTTATTATGGAACCTGTGGAACTGCTTTGCAGCGTTCGTTTACAATTGCGTGATAGCCAATGAATATCCACGAAAGTTCAAGAAGACGCGTGAGGATGTTCAGCTTTTTAACATAAGGCGCGTGTGAGATATTTAATTTCCTGTCCAATAGTTTGTAACCGTTTAGTTGACGTTTGCTAATAAATGAATTCGTATATATGGGTTTTCCTCCTTACATTATAGCACACATAACCGCTGACACACCGCTCCGTTCCTCTTCACAAGAACACTGAAGGTGCCAATTTGATTGGAGACATAACTTCTGTAACCAAGATGCCCAGCCCAGTGAACGAACCAACGGCAAACTCTACGTCCAGGAGGAAGTTCGGGTTTTTTGACAGTTGCTTGAAATATACCTACCGTTTTTCACTCTGTTTTTTTCAGACGAATTTGGGCGTTATCGATCCTGTTATGATTGGTGCGTTAATTGACGAGACTTGATTGGACAACATTAATTAATTCTGTAATTTTTAAATTCTTGGCGGGATTTCTCCCACAACACACTGCACAGTAAAACCCGAACAACAAGATGATGTTTGTATTTAGTATTTAATTCTGCATCTGCTAGGGCTGCTTGTCTCCTACAAACATGAGGAAACCAGAAAACTGGAGTTAGCCTCGAACCGTACATGTTCGCTCGGTACTGATCTCCGGATGGTGCGGCAATGAAGTACAACGTAACTGTCTCCATACTTTGTTTAATACGGTTTGTTGTCGATAGCGTAACTTAATGACTAAGCTGTTCACGAATGAAATGCTGTCAAAGGCTGATGCCGCACTCATTGAGCCCCCTATGCGAAGTCAGATTCCCATGTCCTTGAGCTGTTCTCATGTATAGCAGACAAGAGAAGATTTTGTAACCTACCCAACCGATACAATTCATATTTGTGCGATATAGTGTTCTTATAATAAGTGTTAACCCCTTGATCAACGCCACGCATATTCTTGTTCAGTGCAACGCGTATCTCCCAAATCGATTTTTGTGTTAAGAACTTTTAGGCGAAGATATTCCTTTCCGTGTGAAGTCACATTTCCGAAATCAAGGCAAATACAAAGTGGTAGAAAGCGTGACACCATCGGCGGTTGGATTTGTGGCGCTCCACATGAAATACACTTGTACTGAATCAGACTGGGAATAGTTTGTATTTTTTCACTTGTGTGGGCGTGCTGGCAATTGTGTTATCCATTTTTCAATCTAGAATGAGATACCGTATCATAACAGTGTAATCACGATCAGATGAACCTTTATGGAGATATCATATGTTGAGGATCACGTACAATTAAGGCCCATTAGACTTAGACTATAAATGTCCACTAAAAATGATTGGCAGTTTCTCGATCTATTCAGTTTGAGAACGGTAAAGTCACAGTACTTTTGGCAAGTAAGCCGTTCATGAAAACAGTCCGCTTCATGAAACTACGCATACACAATGGGTTTTCTAGCTTTCAATACTTCCAGAGATAACTCCAGCAGAAACACAGAAGAACTCTCTTGGGCTCCCGAGATGGCTGATCTACCCCATAAATGTTGAGCCGAACGGAGCTTTTGTTACCTGACGTTAATTCGTGGCATTTGGGCACAAGCCCCTTTGCCTCAATTCCGGGGAACAAGCGTGCTCTACTTGTTTCATATTGAGGTAACTACTGGTTATGTTACTTTTACAACATCATACCAAACTGCATGTCACGGTAGTGAGAATCAAGTTTATGGCAATGCAGTTGGAACACCATCAAAGACGGTGTGCGACTTAAATATTCCCACTTGGTTTTGGTCATAACGCCAAACAATGGTACTTTCATACCACCAATATATTGCATATTCGCCGTTTAACCCTGGTTAGATGGCGAAAACCTCAATCTTTGTTTCAGATGGTAATAGCAGCCGTTATCCAGATCCTTTAATCTGATGCGACTTAGTCACAGGAGCAGTATGACCTTTCTTGGAGGGTGCCGCTCTTTCTGGGGACGGTTGTCTCAACAACAAACTGATGAAGCATCTTCCCACGGCTTCTGTGATTCATTCGGACACAGCCGTTGAGTAAGAAGCAAGTCTGAATGCAGTTAGAGGGCTTGGTTTGCAACAATCTCATTTGGTCTTCACGAAAAGTTTGTCTGTTTCACGCACCCCATGAAGACTGTCCTTAACTACTGTGCAGGCAGGTGTCCGTCTATAATCGATCAACCACAGCAAATGTTGTTTATAGGAAGATTCATGCTTTAAAATTTCCGAAGTTTTAATGGTTTACTTTGTGCCTAGGCCAGTCCAAAGTATTCAACAATATTTCATTCTTTCGGTGAAACCAAAATTTGTAATGAAAAGCTGAGATGCAACGTACAGCTGTTTCATCCTTGTCACACACACAACTAAGTTCAGAGAGTTTCGAACCCGTGACTTCCGGCCAGTGGTTTGACACCTAACCCTTTGGCCACGGGTGTGATTAGCTCTCACTTAGACAGGGCATAGCACCACTCATTCTCCAATCACGTGGTCACGAATTGACTGATTCATCGAGTGACGACTTCTCAGACGGGAGTTTCACACGTCCAGTGACATTATTCGCCCTCTGAGCTGCTTATCGATCCATGGTGATGCGAGGAGATTTGAAGAGATTTCATCCTATCAGTGAAGCCAACTATTCCTACCTACATTATATATTACCAATTTTCGCATAATTTCGTAGAACAATGCAACGACAAGCTTTTCAGAAAAAATTGTCGCAATTCATGTCATATTTCAGTAAATAGCCAGCTTTAAAAAACACGCAGGGAATCACCAGAGTGGAAGATGGAACGTCCTTGTAAAAAAGCCACCGATCTACAGACATTGCCGGAATGTGCGTCACAGACTGGCATTTGCACCAAGGTCAATGTGTAATTATTCTATTTCAGCTGTGCTACTTTGCAACACAAAACTATCAAGATCAACATAATTGCCTGTTTGCCATAATAAGACGAGTTGTTCATAGCGGAATGGTTTTTGCGCTTTATAGCATTCGTCTGAGTCAATAACAGGCCTTGACGTGAACAGGTTTGCACCCAGTACACCACAGTGGGTATCGCGGTCATCAAAAACAATCGAAAATCGTTTGTCTTCTGGCGCCAGGGTAGTAAACAGAAATAGCCCGTCTATGGAAAGCGTTAGCTTGTTAACAGTTGAACGAAAGACAGCTGAACTGAGGTATGTTTTGAACCATGTTCCACAGGCTGTTCTGCAAATGACCGGACCGTACTTGTATGTTACCTGACGAGGGTCAAATTCCATTCAATTGTTTTCACAGACTTCCAATACACATTTGAAATCTCGGTCGCCATAAACCGATGAATCCTCTTGGTATTTCACGTCAGAAAATCCTGATTTGCTGGAAGACTGATATGCTCTCATTTTTCTCCGATACGTTTCTAGTATCTGACCCATTAGCATTTACAGACCACTGCATTACTCAAGTGGTTCCAGAGGTGTTTGTGTCATGTGCGGTACTTTTGGTTTTCCGGCATTTTCCGTGATGTTCTTGCGACTTATGACTATCCAGTAAGAATTGTCTCACAGTCAGCGAATTTTCACGGGAGTTATCTTTCCCGTCTGAAGTTTGGGCAACGTTTTCACAGACTTCCAATACACATTTGAAATCTCGGTCGCCATAAACCGATGAATCCTTTTGGTATTTCACGTCATCAAATATTGGTTTGCTGAAAGACTGATATGCTCTCATTTTTCCGTGATAAGTTTCTAGTATCTGGTCCATTAGCATTTACAGACTACTGCATTACTCAAGTGCTTCCTGAGATGTTTGTGTCACGTGCGGTACTTTTGGTTTTCCAGCGTTTTCCGTGATGTTCTAGCGACTTATCACTATTCAGTAAGAATTGTCTCACAGTCAGTGAATTTTAACGGGTGTTATCTTTCCCGTCTGAAGTTTGGGCAACTTAGAGGACATCGTGATACTAAGGAATGCTCTTTTGCACATTCACGTTCTTGGCCAAGTATCCGTAAGCAGAACGATGTGTCAGTTTACGAACTAAACTATCCGCCCAAATAAGTAAATGAAATCATCGGACTATATCTGAGGGCCACTTAAGTGAACGATCAATCTCCGTACCCAGGTTAGACAGGTGGATTTGACCTTACAGCAATCATTGAGACGGATGACAGCAGAATGCGCAAAAGTGGTGAAAAACAATTACAAAATGACCTAGCTCCCACTGATATGCCACCGAACGACATCTTTGTTCTGGATGGGAGAAGAAATCTAGAATTGTCGGTGGATTCCGGGATTTGCCTCAACGACGACTTCACGTGAAGCGTATCACAAACATTTTGTGGAATCTGCTCCACAACAGTTAGGTGAGATACTTGTGGTAACCAGCACGTATGACGCAGGAGTGACCTGTGGATAGATTCAACGTGTTCTGGTTTGAAACGAAGCCACAACATTGAGAGTTTTGCAACGTTCTTTGGGCAAAACAGTCAGGTTTGGAAAGCCTATGATTGAAGGATGTGTTGCGCTCTATCGTGTCTAAGTTCGAGTTAATCACAGTGCTGATCAACCGCCTGTCTCTCAACGGTGAAGCATTTAATCTGCTAGACAAGACCCAGCGAGTTCAAGGCTACCTGGGGTTTGTTAGATGCACGCTGATGGTGTTTCCGTCCAGAGATCACTCAGCTAGACAGTTCATCTCAGCTTTTCAGCATGGACTGTCTTCCCTTATAGGACAAAATGCAATTCGAAAATGTGTTTTCCAAATGGTAATCAAAGAAAGAAAAATGCGTTTTATCCAGGAGGGTACCAATTTGGGTGTTCATTTTACCCGCTCCATCCATCATATACAAAACAACGAAAACACAAATAAGCATTCAAATTCGAAATTTCCGCTTTCACAGTTGAAGAATTCAGTATATAATTAGGTCACCTGGTCTTTCGCAATACCTATTTCGCGTCTCTGAGCATTTGTGTATTTTGCAGCAGGTATACCTGATGAATGAATTGACTTTGTGAACTTTTACATCGTAACAGGATGAGTCATTACTGAAAGTTTAAGTTACCACTCAGTTAGTATAAGCTGTGAGTAAAATGTCTTAAACATAAACATTGGCGAGAGATCATACAGTTCTATGCCTAACGAGAGAGTGAGTCGGTTTCTCGTAGGGAACATCGATATCATCCAAAGAACCCACTGAATTTGACTCGCATGCCTCATTAGTAGTGTCCGCCATCACACCAGGAATGATTTGATGCTGTAAAAACAAAGTCCTATCAGAAAGGTTTATGACTCAAAATGAGTCGGTGCTGCGAACTTCTTGCCCCGAAGGTCATGGGTTCGAACCCGATTCCGGCATCTCGATTGCTCTTGTTTAACTTTGGACAGCATGCAGTATCTAAGCCGTCATGCTTCCTTTCCGTACTAGGACAGCGAAGCCCAGAAAGAATGTGAAAGCTGACCGATTATTATTGCAAATAGCCTGGGCGGCTGTGAGATATTCTGAGAATTTTGACGCGGAGACGAGAAATGTCAAACCGCAAAGTAATGTTATCCTGTTTTGGGAAAAGATGTTATGCATACCATTTCACTGAAGAAAATCTGGCCGCTTACAGCAAACGGTCAGAAGGGTTGAATGTTCTTGATAATGAGAAGCGTTTTGGGGGGGGCTGAAGATAGAATTTAAAAATCTGCAGTTTCGTAACGGGTCTATCGAATTATGACGACAACAGGAATGACTGGTTACGTTTAGTGCCGCAGTATGTAGTGCATAGAAATCCCGCATCACCTCCATGAAGGCACATTGTCCGCTATTGCCCATAACAATGTTCCGCAATCTGAAAAATGGGTCCAAACGCATCCTGCTCCAGAAGGCACATAACAAGACGAATCATTTGAAGAACCTAATAATCTGACGACTTCCGATCGGCCATGAACGACCTGCTTTTTTGCTCCATGCAGGGAAGAAGCTGATCAAATGCGGAACACCTGGAGTATCGAGCAATCTCGAGAAGAAGACAGTGAAAGGGCATCTTACGGGCCAAGACGATTGTCAACGTTTTTATGCAGGGTGACAGTATCTAGATTGGGTTGTTTGACACAAGTTTTCGTATGTTTACAGCCAGCCTTCCTATTAAACAGCTTTCTTAAAGCCAGATCACAGTTGGACCTACACGAGGAAACTTACACACCGTTTTCCACGCCATTTTTACGTTTACTGTATAGCAGTGTTCGTCGTACTCAGTTCCATTTAAGTCAACTGTATATACTAAGCTGGTGTGCACCCAGCTGAACACATTCGCTTAGCAGTTCTACACAGAATTCTCCCTCCTCTAGGCTTCCAATTGCATTTCTGTGCGTTCATTTGTACAAACATTTCTTTCCAGTGCGTAAGAGGACTACTTAATGTCATTTGCGTACAGAACATTTTGATGGATCGTGTCTTCTCATTGCAAAGTTCCATCTTTCATGGACGAAGGTAGGTGGGGCACAGTCGTGCAAAAAATGTCTGGTTACTGTGAACTAGACGTCTGATAGCTTGCTGTGCAACGTACTTAACTCACCTTAAATCCGCTCACGTTTATATCCGCCTTCGTTTTGGGAAGAATTTGTCTTATTGATCTGGGGGAGCTGAGCTGCCGATGAAACTCGGAGTGAATTTTCGATGACTCAGTTTACTGTTATTTGATTACTCCGTAGCGTAAACAACGCCACTTGGGACAAACCAATTCAAAATAAATAACTCGGACGGACTTGTCGGCTGAAAGGTAAACAACTAAATGTTGTTATGCTCTTGCCCCTTTGCTGGATACGTTCGGCCAGAGAATGCTGATGCAAACAACGTAAGATCACTTGCAGAATACAGCGTATTGGGAAGGATGATTGTTCTGGATGGAGGACACTGCATGACAAGCGGTTTGACAAGTGAACCAAAACCGATTTCTTCTATCTGTTTTTTGTCCCCGGGGCATTTGATCCTATGCGTTAGTAAATCCAGCGTGATCGTAGGTAGTAAGCGTCTGCGGTGCACATATAAATTCTTTCTTCCTATGTTGCGGGTTGTATATATAAGTAGTAAATGTTGTCAGGATTAGACCGATTATGGTCGGATTGCTTATCGGATGTTCTTTCTGTCCGATACCTAGTTTCTTTCTTGTTTTGCGGCCGCGGAGCGTTGTTCACATAAAGAATACGTTCCCACTGAAGAATGCATGCAAAAGTCAAGCTATCTGGAATCGCTGTCCCTTCAAAAGGAGGTTTTATGCGACTTTTTTGGATAACTTCTATAAACAAGGATTATATTATATATATATTATATATGTATTATGTATTATATATATTAAGTTACCGTCCCATTTAGATAAACCTACGACTAGTGTATGCTGCAAAGTGTCACCACAGGTCAAGAAGCATCAGATGAGGAGCTGTCAATGATTTTTCCGATTTCGTCAGAATCTTCCCTATCGAAAGATGATCCTCCAATCTGCTTAGCATCATCTTGCCGAAAAAAAAATTCCTTAGCAATTTTGTAAGGTAGAAATCATGGTCCATAGTATTGTCAGGACGCGCCCAGACATGAAAAAAGCGCATATGCAGAGAATGACGCATTCCCAAGGTCACCAGCGGTACCACGCGTTTTGGATAGCAGGTGCGTTGGCGGAGCTCACCAAACATGGCTTAACAACATACGACCAGCGAAGTGGGGCTGAAATGGTTCACGACCGGAGCACCGCCATTGGCTGTACAGAACGAACAAGTGAACGACCATAATTGGCCACTCAGTCATCCTATATATTTGCGCAGAGGCCCTATATGTTTGTCCTGACAATACAGCCGAGTCCCGAGTTCTCTGTCTTCTCCTTATCGCGTAGTCTGGCAGGCTCAGTGCAGACGTAACCAATAGACGGCCACCCACGACATAAGTATGGGCGTCGGAATCGGAGATGTACCTGGATATTCGTAGCTCGCTTGCATTCGTGGATGGTTGAGCAGGGGTCACCCAACCAATCATGACGCACTGTCGATGCCATCTCGATGGGTGACGAGAATTTTGCAAGGTAAATCTCAAGATCGGTCTCCTGATCAACCATTATCACTGAAGATGTTCGGCATTCAATAGTCCTTCATCTTAATGAGGACACACTGCAGGCCAGCTCAAATTGTATATGCTAATTAGAAGCAAGCAACAAAGTATTCATTAAGGAATTGTTCGTTTTTATACGCCCATCTCACCCAGAGTGAATGATATGCCCTCAAATCGGGAGTTTTCTATAGTTCAGTGGACCTGTGTGTCATCAGTGTGCGTCATCTGCCACCACATTCGCATACCTCGTCAGGCGATGGACTCTCATGATTAGCTATCCTCAAAACTCCTATCATATCCGTCCGGAAGTTTCATTATTCCAAACCGCCTTGACTAACAGAGATTGATGTTCCTAGCGCTCAACTCAGTGCTTCTTGGCTTTACAACATAGATTGGCTTCACTCTCAGGACGAAATCTCCATTTGAAAAATTCCTATCCCACGTGCTATGCATAATTTATAAGTAGCTCAGGGGAATCGGAGAAATTCACCAAACGGGTGACACTCTTATGAGTCATCTCTCGAGTCGACATGTGATCACGTGATGCGATTTTCGTGACTGAAAAATGAATGGCAACTATTTTCGAGAAATACACTCATTTGCATATCAATTTGGTTTTTGAGAGAGACTCACCTGGAACCCAGCTGAATCTCTCGTTTGTGATGTTTTCAGGCAAACGACGTAGCTCAGAGCGTCCCTCTTCAAAAGCAAGTGCATGCTAGTGAATTTACCATATCCAACTTAGAAGGAGAAATTCACCAAACGGGTGACACTTTTATGAATCATCTCTCAAGTCGACATGTGATCACGTGATGCGATTTCCGTGACTGAAAAATGAATGGCAACTATGTTCTTTCGAAGGGCGAGTAAACTACAGTGCTGATCAGTCACTCCTGGCCAAACGGTTAAATGTTCAAACCACCAACGGAGAAATCTTGGGCTGGAGACAGCCTGGAATTTTGCACTATACACACTACTGATAATTCTCAATAAGAATGAACTGACTTTACAGTGCCTCCAGGTTTTTCAACAAAGACTGGCTTTAATCACATAACGAAATCTTCATTGAACAATCTTCAAATCCTCTGAATCTACCAAGTAATAGTAAGTTCATATGAATTAGCATATCAGGTAATGTTCGATCGACCCCAACAAACATGCCCAGAGATGGAAAAAGAATGAGATAAACTTTCTCAGTACTGGTGAAGACGACTCAGAATTGAATTGTGTTCAGTTACTCAGCGTACCCGAACCATTGATCCACAAAGAGAACTAGAGCGGTTTACTGGAATATGCTATGAATAAGCAGATTGCACTGCTGTGTGAGGTGCACCCGTCCACCGTCCCCCGCCCAACCCACAACACACTACGTTTTGATAACTTGTAAAGGGGAAGTTTTCTGATCGGTCACTGGTTTTCGGGAAGTCGTTATTGTGAATTCCGGCGGATGTTTTTGAAGCACAACCAGTGTTATGAAGACCAGACCATGTCGCCTGTTAAAAGAATGCGTTCTGTGTTAGGTGTGTCCGTTGCTGGAGTGAACAGTTCACATGAAAACCATTCACACAGACGCATTGCGAGATATCTGGATACACCAGACTTGGTTCGTAGTTTACCGCTATGATACGAACGGATAATGTGACCTTACTAAATTGCTCCAGAAATGTGCAAAATGAAACGAGAAGCGTGAGCCTCTTTACTTGACAGCGAGCTAATGAAGGAAAGGTAAGTAAACCAACTTAAAACGTGAGTTTGACTCCTCGATTCTGAATCGTCTAACATTCTGTAGTGATTTGTTTTCACCGTGCTGTTCAGCGCAGTTGGGAAACAAAACGGTATGCCAAGGTTGTGACAAGTTTGAAATACTACTTGTTACAATGGAAAATTACACATCCATATTGTGAATGCTCCTCCATTTGTCTCTAAGCTCAGCAAACCACGGCCTCCGTACTGGACTGAAAATATGCTTCAAAAATAAGCTGAAATGTAACAAAATTACTGACAATCACGAGCAAGTTGGCGAGGTTGTTGATGATATGGCGTAGACGAAGCATGCGTCTACCAAATGTGGAAATGGTCTGGTTGTGACGTAATTAGGTTGATTATCAGCAGGTGACAAGCACTGACAAACGCAGGTTTTACCAGGAGGATGATGGTTACAAAAGTTGTGAGCAACTGATAAAAATAAATACAATGCAAGAAGGGAATAAGCCAAAAAGTGACTTATCGTTTGAGGACAATTGTTGGGAGTCCCGGACGCGGGACGTGTCTTCTCTGCAGGATTGCTGCTACACGTGTTCCGCAGTTGTGCGTGGAGACTTGTGGAGCTCGGTTGACTTCCTGTCCTGTGCACGCGAGTGGGCCGAGTTGCATGCCTATCTACTGTGTGCAGTGTGAAGAGAAGGGTGTCCATTCATGTGTGATAACTGCACGAACATGAG
Source organism: Clonorchis sinensis (assembly GCA_003604175.2). Lineage (NCBI taxonomy): Eukaryota > Metazoa > Platyhelminthes > Trematoda > Opisthorchiida > Opisthorchiidae > Clonorchis > Clonorchis sinensis. The sequence goes on along the minus strand of CM030372.1, from coordinate 3,859,947 downwards.
TACACATTGACCTGATGTGGTTGACGCCTGACGCTTGACGCAAGTGGTAGTCGCACAAAAAGATTGATGGGAAATTTTAGTGTACATGTTGTTGGCTAAGGTTGCAAGTGGAACAGGAATTGTCATGTGATTTGAGTGTTTGTGACGCGTGATCTAGTGAGTGATGGCTACACGTCCATAAGACAAAAGTTTCCGATGGTGGAAACTTAGGAAACGATTCCTTTCTCAAAAGGAGTAAATTTCCTAAATCTCAGAAATACCTATGGGAACTTTACGACTTCCCTCAGGATCGATTAGCTTTTTGAGGAGAAATGCTAAAATACGCGGGTATCATGGATACAAACGGTCATACTTGTACATAGTTGTGCTGTCACCAATAAAACGGGTCAAACCAATCTGACCTTGTTTGAACAATTAAGAAATCACCAAAGGTGTTATCCTCCAGTTGAAGATTTGAGCGTTGTCCATTTGGGTGGCGCGGTTGACAAAAACTCGCCGGAAATGACGTCAAATCATATCAATAATTCAAGCGGCTTAGGCGGTCGTTATGAGTCCTAGAAAGTGGAACTGACTGATCGCAGTCTATTTTGCTATTGCAGAGTTACCGGGCAGTTACGGCCCCAGGCCACATTACTATTCAGTCGGCTGTAAACATGAATGTCAATCACCTTGATGCAGTGTGGCTCATGTAACAATGACGTTTCAGTCAGCGTTGTGGCAAGCTGGAGACAATCAAGCTCCGCTGAGGGCAGCGTTGGCAGTGTGAGTCGCAAACGTCCAGCCACGTTTTCCCTACAGGATCCTGACATCCCAAGTACATCTAGTTGAACGTAGCCACCGCTGTTTCGGCTCACACAAATGAGCATTCACTCAAACAAAGTTCTCTTCAATCCTTTTCGATAATCTGGAACACTCCCTAAATCTGGTGAAGAAATCTACCACTAGGGTTGTTCCGCTTGAGTCTTTTCAGATTCTGCGTGGTGACTATCAATAAATACACTCATTTGCATATCAATTTGTTTTGCGAGAGACTCACCTGGAACCCAGCTGAATCTCTCGTTTGTGATGTTTTCAGGCAACTGAATGTGCTGCACCAGGCCGCCTCATGTTCCAGTTGCTACGATATTCGAGATATCGTGATACATGTATATTCGTAATGCACTACTCATAAGGTTGCTGAAAATTTCGACAGCCCACGACCGTTTCCTTCTTGGGGCTCATCAGGTAGGCGGTCCCCGAGTTTCCGTCAAACTCATGTTCTACTTGAAACCAAATTGATATGCAAATGAGTGTATTTCTCGAAAACAGTCCAATTTGGGTTCAAGTAGAACATGAGTTTGACGGAAACTCGGGGACTGCGCCTACCTGATGAGCCCCAAGAAGGGCGAAACCGGTCGGGCTGTCGAGGAATTTTCAGCAACCTTATGAGTAGTGCATTACGACTATCAATAAGTTAGGGAGAATATTGTGACTGTCTGGCCTGTGCCGCACTGGTTCCGCTATCCTACACAACATCATAGTGTACTGTAATACGCTATGCTTTACTGTATTACACTACATTGTGACAATGACATGGGTTTCTGGATTCGATGGACCCTCAAGCATGAAATGTGATACCACGTGTGTTTTGCGTAGAGCCGCGTAAGCAACGCTGTACCCGGTGTGAATCCCAGGGAATTCGTCAGAGATCTGAAGAGGCAGGGGCACTGCTACAGCCATCAAGCCGCCCCCAGGCCACAAATTGCTGGAGTCCACACTGTAAACCAACGGTAGCCCGATGATCCATGCCAATTGCACTAGGTACCTGGGGCACAAACGTAGTGCTAGTCAGTGGCAGTCTCATATCAGCCTTGTATGAACAACCCTGGTCACAGGGAGATATTTCTAGCATCGCTGTGGGGCCGAACACTTGGAGATGTGCGTAAGGTTAAGGCAGACTACCCGTTGACCCAAATATTCTGGTCTGGAATACAAAAACGCTGCTATGCATCGGTCACTTGTGGCACCACCACAGGCTTGTCTGCCCTTTACGACCAATACAGATGTGGCAAACATGCTTTATTCGCCTGACGGGATGTTATGTCTAGATCACCAGTACTGTACAGGGCTGTCATACAAAAATAAAACGGAACAGATAAACAAATGAACAAGCGTGTCAGCGCTGGAACTCAGAAGTTTGCAGTGGCGGTGTTGGTAGTTTCTCGAAAGACGGATTCGCACGCCGAAAACATGGCACATCAGATGTAATCGGCAGGACTTAGGTGGAAGTCACTCCTGACTGATCGATGCGGGTTGGAATTGTCTGCTATCGTACAGAAAACATGCAAAACAAACCCGAAACTTTACATGTTTTCGCAGAAATGCCCTTTAATTAATAGGCAAAATGTCAGAAGCAATGAATGTACAGTTCATTTTTCTGCAAACAGACAACTAAGTGGTGCAGTACAGTTTAGCGAAAGGTCACTAACATGAAGGCTACCAATTCGTAGGATCCATCAAAATCTCGTCTGATTACGAATCTTTCTCACCAATTGGTTCTCCTCAAGGTCACATCCATCCATCAATCAGAATAGACCAGCCTGATGGTAATAAAGTATACCAAGACTGAAATGGTGGTTCTGATGGAGTGGAAAATTGCGGTTTTTTTAATCTGTGAAAAGTAGCAAACCCCGAACGCAACGCGGTTATTGCCGTACACGTATTTGTTGTCCATTGATACAGCAGTGCTGGTACTGGTGGATGGTTAAAATAGCTTAGATTTCGTGAAAACACGACCATGTTTTCCAATGTCTAACGTTTGCTGTTATGAAAAATTTCAAATAACAATGTTTCTCAACCGGTAAATGTATATCTGTTTTCTTCTTAGAAATTTTATGAAGAAATATGTCCAGTAGATTTGGAAAAAACGGTTTTCTCAGTAGAACCGGGTTTATTGATGAGACCGGCAACCGCCATTCCCGATGCTCTCTATTGCAGTGTACAACTGAATTTGAACAAGAAATCGACATTTTGGAGAAATACCTGGATAACATGGAGCCCAAGATTGCCTGCCAGGTGAGTGTTTTAAATAGGTAAATTACCGTGGTAGTTCCACTTTGAGACATTTTCAGATTGCCTCTAACGTACATTCCTGAGCAACATCCCACTTAATTCACGGATTACACTTAACTTCGGGCTTAAACACAAGGTGCCTGACAAAGATGAATATCATTGAAATCTAATCAACCCAAGTTCTATTTTGACCTTAGTTCCGGTTACCTTCTGGCAATCCACGAAACGTTTTAGCTCCCCAAAACTGCATACCGTTTATCTTAGGCGAGAGCTGTTTTATCAAACAGTAATCGCTCCTGATGAACTCAGGTGAAGTTGGCTATTCGCACTTAGCTTCTGGAAGTTTCAATCGGTCATCTTAGCTTACGGGTAGTCTTCCAGGCCACTTTGGGTTTTCAGCCTAGTTGAGCAATCATTTTCGCGTTCTTAATCACTCTCACCTTAGAGACAAGACAATAAGTTCAAATACAGCAGACGGAGAGCTCCGCAAGTAGTGGTGCTTTTCAAACTAACTTCGTGATTAACAAAACTGAAAGTAGGACCAACGCCATGAGGTCTGTAAAAAAACCTAGCTGTCTCTTCGGGGGCATTCTCTCACGTCATATCAGTCCGCCCTTAGATTATCTTTCTGATTTAGTTGAAGCACAGGCCCTCGAGGTTTCTCACAGACAGAAAGTTTTGTGGAGAGGTTCGGAAAATTTACACTGTACGTCCAGCACGGGACAAACAGCTGGATGGGCCGCGTTCGTTTCCACGAGTTTCAATACTTGGCTTGCCTTCTGGGCGCGTAGGCTTCGGCCCATTTTGGTTTACAAGGAGGGGGATCCTTCTCACAAGGTTTCTGAAAACCCTTGGACAGTCCACGATAGGTTTCGCCCTTCTTGGAGCTGTATAAGCGCAACTCCCACGGGTAGACAGAAGACTGCCTCCGCAAAGCAGAAAAGAAAGGTGAAAGAAACAAAAAAGGAAGAAAAAAAGTAGAAAAACTACAAAGTCCTTTTTTTCACGACCTTGTCAAAATAAACGGTATAAGATGAACAATTCACGACCCGTACGTGGAAGATTTCCAAGAAATTCTGTCGGTATTGCGGAGCGTGTCGATTCCCTCTAATTTACAAAAAATTCTGGGTTGAGTAACTTGCAACAACTGGGATACAAAGAAATCCAAAAAAATTTTGCACACCATGCTACGTTTATGTTCAGTCGAAGAACTCAAGAGTTTTACGATCTTTTTCATACGAACGGCGGAATGAAATCACTTCTGAAAAACAGGGGAAAGCGGGGAAAAATTGGTTATGTCCTCAGTAAATCGACTAGCTAAATAACGAGACTGGTTTGCCTGTAAATCGTAAGTCTATTCAGACAGAACATACTGAACTGGTAATTTAAATGACCTCATGAACATTGTTCTGTTCTTCTTCATCAAATCTCAGCAAATCTCAGCACCAACGTCATAAAGCATGCAAGAGGTCAAACGTCATTGTCGTGTGAAGCCATGTAGATTCCAACCAGTAATTACGACCAAGAACAGGTCAATAGTACTTTGTTGCTTCGATTTGGTTGAAAAACTGAAGTCACGTGCAGAAATGTTCAGTATCTTTTTCTCACATAATATAGTCGCAAACGGAAAGAAGTCAGCACGAAATGCACTCATTTACGAAGCGATTTACTCTTAATTGTTACAGAAGACAAGCATACAGTCCTTGAGCCACTTGAAATAATTGGAAATGAGGTAATGTATTGTAACATAGTTAACTGATTTCACTGAGATTCGACTGAGTATATGTTCCACTTGATACAACATTCGAGATATTGCGGTATCTGTTCTTGTAGGAAACAACGCATAATTTTGCTGAAAACTCTTCGATAGCCGAAGACCGGTTTCGCCCTTCTTCTTCGGGCTCATCAGGTAGGCGCGGTACAAACTCATCTGTATACTAATTTGGTTTCGATGGGAGACTCAGCTGGAACCCAGATGAATCGCTCGTTTATGACGTTGTTCTTGTTCCCCTGACTGTGCAGCCCCATGTTTCATCTGTTACGATATTCGAGATATCTCAATACCTATAGACGTAAAGCACTACTCGTAAGGTTGTTGAAAACTATTTGACAGCCCACGACCGATTTGGTCCTCCTTGTATTTAGTTTAAAATGTGATTTTTACATCTGGACAGTTTTTTCGTCTAGTTTCTTACTACATGCCTCTCACACAAAACAGCTGACATTTATAAACACATGTAAAATTCGACCAGGCCAGTAAGGATTCTCAACATATTGAGTAAACCTTACGTGTTTTTTTTTCAACAAGCGACGAAAATTAATGGCACTAAGGTGCTCAAATAAATTTATCCACAAAATTTGAGCATTGTCTCAGCATACATATCACTGGGTCAGAAAATAGTTCAGTTTTTCTCACCATAGACCAACGTTTATGCTTACCCGAAGAACATATTTCAACCGCATGACTGGGTTCATTTTGCGTCCTGGTAAAATATGTGAGCAAATTTGTGTGGGCCTCGATCTGGTTGTCTAGACGGCAACAACTCCGGTTTTTTTTATTGTCTTTTGTCAGAACGGGTTAATTCTTTTCAACTAGAAATCGTGCCAGACAGTTGAGGTTTTATGTTTTTTAGACAATAATAAATAATAACAATAAATTATGACAAAATAAATAAATTATAATAAATAATGAATAAGTAATAAAATAAATTTCTTGAAAAATCAAACAAAATTCCTTAGAGAGAGTAAGGTTATAGATTTCTAGGACTATGTCCTCGAAACGACGGTTTAAGCCATTCTGGTGTGCTGCAAAAGAAATATCGAATGGGCCACAGATTTACGATCTTTTAAAGCTCAGCTCAGTCGGGATTTCATCTGGTCAATTTTCAGTTGCTTTTGGTCCTACAGAATGAAGCACCACGTTACCGCACAAAATACCCGTGGTCAGTCATCGTTCTCGGGGTTTCATTTGCCACCTGGTGATTTGACGATGACTGAAGTGCGATTTTCTGTTTTTTTTTGGACCACCCACAGCGAGGCGGGACAGCAGAAAACATCCTCCTCGGTCGATACGTTGGAAAGGACAACTGAAAAGAGGGACAATCTATAGATTCCCAGCGTCGATTAGCCGTTGAATGAGGTTGTTTGCTCTTGAGCCAACAAAAACCATTTAGCTGTTGTGATGCATACGCTTTGTCGGTACCCTAGTGGACAGCCCTGCAACATGTCTCTTGTAATTAGTGGGCATAAACTTTGAGAAGGGGCCCTTATTACGGCCTGTCACGATTTATTAAACCCAGCTCTAGTCAACTGTTTCCTTGTTTGTACTCATGCATTACTTTGTCTCATATCAAAAAAACGTTCATTTGTAAAACCTTTCCGGTACTAACTGACAAGCCACCAGAAAGAAACACGAGAGCTGGGATACTCCTAGGTTGCCTAAGCGAAGACAGGGAAATTCAAGAGGCAGAGGTTGGTTCCGAACCAGGGACCTACCGGCCAGTAAATTCGCGCTCTAACCACTGAGCCATCTCGTATCCTCCATAGGGGTTATAGGCACCTCTTGTGAAAAAGCCTGTTGGTAGATTTAACATCATAACATCATAACATTTAACATCATCATAAATCATAATTCAGCGAATGCGTGTGGCGCATCCTATTGAGGACCAGAGTTGTGCGCTAACACTAAGTGTGTCAGTCCGTATGCCATCATTCAAAAAATACACGGACGATTTTGACCACAAATTCTCACACCTGCAGAAGAAGAGGTCTTCTGCGTCTTCCTGTCAACATTAAACGTAAGTAACTACACAATAATACTGAATCGCGTGTTTAAAATCGGGAATATTTTCACATAAATTTCAATCTGAAATCTCATATTCTTAAATAACGGAAGAGTTGCAGTTTTCGAAAAAGATTGTTTGTTGAAGTAATGTCTCACACAGGAGGCATTCTGCTTTAAATCTGTAGAAGACGGTTTGTGCGCGCTGAACGTTCACCTGTCTGGTCCAGCAGGTTTCAACGGTCTGTGGTGCTACCTGACTAGGAAGTCCTAAAAAGCTAGCTATTCGATCGACACAACCAGGACAGTTACTGAGCTGTTCTTCCAGCTGTCAGACCAGCCAGTCATATCACTCCAGCATGAACACGTTCGCCTACTCAGACACAAAGATTCAGGTGCGTCTAGCTTGTGCTGAGGGAAGAGCGATAACATGCTCGCCTCGCATATCAGAAGCTCGGAGTTCAGGATGCTGCATGAACAACGATATGCTGATATGTTTTAATAAGAGAGAAACTAGAGTCCAGTGCGTTCCCGCCTTTGGAGTGGGCTCATCGGAATGGTTGCCTCAGGACAGGAGGACGACTGTTCAAAATGTTCCGCAACTACCTAAAAAGCTGTTGATTTTCGCAACCTGTTGAGAATGACAGACGTTAATTTGAGGTTGCAGGTATGGATATCATCTCTCTGAATTACTTCGCTGATTAATTTCCTCATGTTACGAGTGTCTTCTAAAGATACAAGATATGAGGAAAAGATGCGTGTATGTTAAATTTTATCAACTATGACCATTGGAAATTCGACTTCTTATATACCAAGCTTGTCAGGCGTGAATTGAGTGGACGCTGGGGATTCATTGGGGCAGCTAATTATCCAGTAGTCGCAGAAAAACCGCTTTGGTTTACAGTTTATCTACAATTTGCAGGAAAATCTTCAAACACATGGCTTATGCGACATCTGCAAACTGCTTCTCCCGTCTGATTGCCTCGTCATTAGGATGTAAGTTATCTTGGTTATCCTCTTGTCGTTAGTCCCTTGCACAGGATTGTTCTGGAAACCTCTGTTCTAAGGAATTCAGTGGAATTAGGTCCGTTCTATTTGCATCCTGCACGTCAACGAGCGTTTTAGGGCTACCTGTTCGACAGTGAAATCCCGATTCTCATAAATAATGTTTGAGATTCCTACCCTCAAATCATTATACATCGGTATACTTCTATCTCTTATTAGGTTCCACGTAGGCGAAAAATCATACGCTGATGTTTGTTCCGGGGCCTCCTCAGTCTCAAATCATTATATATCGGTATACTTCCATCTCTTATTAGGTTCCACGTACGTAAAAAATCACACGCTGATGTTTGTTCCGGGGCCTCCTCAGCTCCCAATCACTGACTCCTCGTCAATCAGTAAATTTTATTCTAGCAACATTTGCTGCTACGCCAGTATATTCCTTCGTACTGTTGCAGGTAAGGACGGCATTATACCTAGGTAAACAGCATAACAAATCCCACCATCTTTAGGCCACTGCGAATGGATAGGATCTTGTGGCAGTCATGTCGCCCCAAGGGGATCTTACAGACTGAGTTCTTCGGATGCGCACTGCTCACTGAGGACTACTCACGCTTCAACAAAAATGAAACAGATGTAAATTGCCTCTCAGCCTTTCGGCATAAACAGGTTTCACTGACAGGACGAAAGCTCCTCGCATGACCACTACTCGATAAAGAGCTCGGATGAAAACAGCTTCAAAAATGAGTAATATTTCCATCTGAGAAATCGTAACTCGATAAGCCGGTCAATATTTGACCACGTGATGTGGTTTCTGTACTGAAGGATGAGTGCTCCTGCATGTTGTCTGAGTGAGAGCTAATCACACTGATGTTCAGCCAATGTATTTTGGAAATCCTAGAAGCCTTGTACAGATGTTTAATCCGTGTTGGAAATAACTAGTAGGCATATAAGGTATCTCTGGAGAGACTTTCCTACTTTTGTCTTTTGGCTGGAATTGAACCGTTATACCACACGGTCCAGGGTAGTTAAAAAACGAGCGGTGTGTTTAGTTCAAACCTGCACATGATATATCATCATTTGTCCTTCAGTCACACAGTTTACATCACGTGGTCCGGTGTGCACAAACTCTTCGAATGATAACCGTTTGCCTAACACGTCCACGCGATTTCCGGAGTTTTGTCGTCTTATGAACAAACTTTTCAATCTTCAGAGAGAACTGACGTTTTGAAGCAACCGTTTGAGCTACATTCGCTGGCAGTAGTATCAATGTTTCTGTCCGGCAGCATGCCAGCCTACTAATACAATCTGTTTCTCAGCAATAAACGTTCCTAAGACCTTGTTGAAAAGCTTTTCAAGAAAACTAACTCATTCGTACCACTTGAATTTCCAATGAGTGTCACACATCAAAGTCACATCAAAAGCAGTCTATTATCAGGAGGAATCTCTTACATTAAAGTTGAATTGAGAATGACCTAAAACAAATTTGAATTACTCTGAAATAAAGTTCTTTTACAGTGGTTAGTTAACCGTGTGGGACCAGTGTTAGTTTTTTTCACCTTTCAAGTCTAGGAAAATCGTAGACACTGGATATGGTGTCTCGTTTTATATGAAAGCACAAACTAGGGAAGAATGATCCTGGAAAGAGATTAACCGTGATGAGTTATTCCGTGAATCACTGCTCGGATTGGAAAATATTTTTTACCATCCCAAAAGCGTCTACTAAGGACAGGAGAATCGATCGATTTTCGAATAAGTAATTCGATCATTTGTGTTGGAAAGCATCACGTTTGTCGAGTCATATTGGATTCGATTCACCGTAAGAAAAAGGTCGGAAACGTTGGGTGCCACTACAAACCTATTTTTTATACTGCTCAACTTCACCAGAAATAATTTTCTTAGGAGATATCAAACGTCCCTCGGAGTGTGTCTCAGTCTGTGCCTGTTATATGGTGAGGCCACAGTTCACTTACCCCAGGTTTAACTCAGATGTAAGTGGGCCGCTCCAATAGTCCCTTGCGTGCAGGCATCTTAAGGATGGATTCCCGTGTGTATTTCGTCTTCCCTCAGTACTTCTGGTCGCAGGTCCTTAACGAACCTGCTACTGGTCTAATCAGACAGCAGGATTGCTGGCACGCGGCGAGTTTGTTTTATCCATCCACTTAGACTACCCGACAGCCAAAAAGAGATTGAGTGTGGAAGAATACCAGGTGAGTCACCAACGCTTCCTCCGAGGGGACAGCATGTCCTGAAGGCCCGTTTTTAAAGAGACGGATTAAATTTCACTGTTAATCAAATTTTAAGCTTTTCTCTCCGTAATCCCCAAATTTTCCGAGAGAATTGACGACTGTTCAAATCGAATAACCCGATGATTCACCGGAAGTCGGATTTTTCTAAAGAATCAAGTCTAAAATCGAATCCACCTGTCTTAAAGAAAGGTATTCGGGTGAGGATCAAAACACCAATCTGAGGCTGGTGATCGCAGAAACACGCAATCGTCCTCCGCACTCCCATTGGATGAAACTGAATTATGAATAAAGGTCTATTAAAGCGGGTCCGCAACTTTAGTATTTTCTGTTCTATATCACGCTGGCATGGATAAAGCTAATATTACGGAAAACCGAAACAGTAGTACTTGTCAGGTTGACAAAAGCTCTTCGGCGACTCGCAACTTGTTTCGTTATTCTTGGGACTCATAAGGTAAGTCGAATCCCCCAGTTTTCGCCAACCTCCTTCCGTGTTTGGACACACACTCGTAGGCCTCGGCAAACAAAAAATTTGTTTGCAACTGAGTGTATTTCGCTAATTCCGTACAATTTGGTTTCAAGTAGAACATAATGTTGACGAAAACTCGGGGACTGCACCAACCTGATGAGCTCCAAGAAATCGGGGCGAGATCGGTCGTGGGCTGTCGAAGAATTTTCAGCAACCTTATGAGTAGCATATTACAGCCAAAATTACTTGCAGTTTAGATTTGTGTTGCCTATAGTCTCAGTCCAATATAAGCCAGATCCCCGCTTATAATGAAAATACTCTGATACATTTAACATGATCTCAACTCAAACATAAGCCAAATCTTGTGCAGCACACTGAGTCGAGAACTATTGTTCACAATAGCTTCAGTTGACAACCTGCTCGGTGTTACCTTGTTGCTATATCATTTGGAAAATGAGCGTATAACTTCGGCGTAATGAAAACTATTTGTTGAGTATTTTGACTCGCAAGATAATTTGGTTTTAACGAAAGGTTCAAATGTTTCCAGCAAAACCTTGCGTTTAACAAGCTGTTGACGAAAATTTGGGGACTGCGCCCACCTGATGAGCCCTAAGTAGATCGAAACCTGACAGAAAATCTTCGGAGACTAGTCGTTTTAAAAGAATTGACTTTTTGACTTTTTGACTTCGTGGTAGTTTGCATCAAGCAGTCTGTTTCAAACAGAAGTTGAATAAGGCTGCGGTGGCCAGTGAATCGGTCTGGATATATGGATGGGTAACCCTAATCAATTTGAGGACAGACTCAAGCAGTGAAAATTCGGATGTTCCCTAGGGGGCACACGGTATCGGTTGAACCATCGTTTCACATACTCCAAGCATAAATACTGGGAACAGCTGCTACAGCGAACACGTGTTTACCTTTCTTGGTCTATTGACTCACAAGTAACCCGATTTTGCTGAGGAGGAGAGAGCGGACCTTGTCAACTGCTCGGAAGGTATGATGGGTTAGGGAAACTATGTTAGCCAAACAGACTGATGATACCGAAATCTTTTAGTCCCTGTGATGATCATACATTACCCTGCTACCAGCTAAAGTAGAAAGGACCTTCGCTGCGAACCACTTGGTAAAAACGAGCCAACCGGTTACAAGCTATTGGACACGAAATTAAACATCTCATATGTGCAGAGTTTTTGAAACAGTGAACATTCTTAAGCGCCCTCTGAAACTTTCCTGAATGTTCTTCACATATTAAACAATGTAAAAGACCATTGCAAATCAGTTCCATAATTCACATAGTAACCTCAACCTTCGGTCAAATACGGGGGCGGAGCATGGACACCAGACACCAGACTACTTGCATGCTTTTTCAGTAGTATAAGCCGTCACAATAGGATTACTCAGGTTTCATGGATCAACGACATCTGTGCCCTTTGTGACTCTCTGCCAGGGATTCCGTGTTCTGGAGTAGAACAATTAAGCCAGCTACCAATAATGGACTCCAGTAGTGGTGGTTTTTTATATTCGATTTGTAAAAAAACGACCACATATTCAGACTGAAGAGTGGGAGCGGACGTAAAACCGTATCAGCCAGGTATGTTTTGAATATGGGTGAAAACTCAGATAGATGTTATGAAACAAAATACTGAGGTAAACGTCAAAATAACTAATCTAACCTGAGGGCGAACAGTATCATCAAGGGTTTCAACACTGCAAAGTATGCCTTCGTAACCAGTCCTATCTCGGAGTACCACTAGGAAAGCGGTCATTGGGGGGTGAACTCTGAACGATGTCGGCTTTTACTTACCAGTCACAATAACTTGGTCGAATCTTGTTGGACTGGAGTTAGATTTTGAACTTGGAAACACTGTGGTTAATCAAATTGGAGGGGAACATGTGTATTGTTCCGGCATCAAAGTTTGAGCTCATGCCACCCTTTTTCCCAGCCTGAATTTGTCGTCCAGTGCAAACATTTCACAGAGTTACCCATCTGTGTGTTTGTCATCGGCAACACTGAACTAAACCAAAGTAAAACTACTTAGTCGATTTTATCCACGATTGGTCAAGAAGCTGTCCGGGAACGATATCAAGTTTTACTGTCTCATTTTTACTAACCACTACGCTTATATCTTCCAGTCTTCTTTAACATGTACAAGGAGAAATTTTACTGGTTTCAATGGCTGTGTCATTGTATCGGAGACAGCCACCTTCAAGGCGATTTTGTCTTTGTTACGATCGAAAAGAGCTTAACGAGCAAAGTTTAGACCACCATGCACATTAGCAGGTATCTCACTTTCCTTGTTGAATTGCAAGTGCATGGCTACTACATTTTTATCTATTGAACCGAAATAAAGACAACGTGATACACAGATATCTATTCTTATCTTATTATATACCTAACAGGTCAGTTTATCACTGTCTGCGATTCAAACCAATGGACAGTCATACGCCACATCGGACGTTTGAACTACAACAAAGTGAGCCAAACTTCTTTGAATTTCACGCTTAGTAAATAGTTGGGACATGTGCGTGGAATTATGTAGAACCCCATTATTCTACTTTCGGTAAATTCAGTTACAACCTAAAAAGTATGCTTGAAAAACATCCTTCTCAAATATAGCTAATAACTTGATTCAGTGGACGCGAAGCATTCTCCTGCACGCAACCCACTGCTTTTATCTTTAGCATTTCGCAACGCTTGAGCGAGTATTTTATAAAAGCAGTGCACAAACTCAAAAAGGTGATGAAAGTTTTCATCGCTCCTTCTAGCCATGTACATATGATACGATTGGAAGCTTTCAAACTGTTGGCTAGAGATGAACTGGCCAACAGATAACATAGATAGGGTGGAAATGCATCCACTTGATTTTTGCACTTGGGAGAGGAGAAACAAGTATTTTCGGCCCACAAGATACTACTCATAGGACGGATGGAAACCTTTTCAACCAGGTGAGAGTGTCAACGAATGATGCCACTTCAGATGCCACTGCTCGTAAGGTGGCAGTGATAACTGAGGGCATCCTGCTTCGAGTTTCGTCCTCTTTGGGGCCTGTTCGGAAGGTATATTCTGTGAATCCCCATCAAGTGAAGTATGAGGTGGTAGTTGTACCGCAAACAGTTGAATTTTTGGTACAACTTAACTGTGCTCATATTTAACACAAACTATGATAAGTAAACACCAAGTTTCCGGGAAGATGGCGGCGTCCGAAAACACATCTGGCCTTGCCATTGTTTACGTCCATCTTCACTTTACTTTTCAATGTTCAAAGACATATCTGGCCTTGCCATAGTTTACGTCCATCTTCACTTTACTTTTCAAAAAGTTAAGGAATCCCTGCATAGATGTATTACACTACTCATAAGGTTGTTAGAAATTCTTCGACAGCCCACGACCGGTTTCGCCCTTCATGGGCTCATTAGGTAGGCGCAGTCCCCGAGTTTCCATCAACCTTATGTTCTACTTGGAACCGAATTGCACGAAATTAGCGGAATACACGTATTTGCAACCAAATTTGGTTTTGCGGGAGACTCACCTGGAAACATCATAAAAGAGGGATTCAGCTGGGTTCCAGGTGAGTCCCCCGCAAAACCAAATTTGTTTGCAAATGCGTGTAGTTTGTTAAGGAATCCCTGTTTGCTGACAAAAGTGTACTGTCCCACACTGTCTTCCGCGATGTCAACTAGCACTGTTCAGTTACCGGAGATTATTATACGGTTATACATTTTGTTTTTTATTGTTTTATCTAAACTCCCCAGTTTACTTTCGATGGCAGTGAGGAATCAAAACGGCGAAGTACGTACATTCTCGGTCCATATGTTTGCTTGCTTAGTTATGCTAATCCTAAGTTGAGGAACGTCTTTGATTTGGAACAATTTAAAAAGTTTCGAGCCCATCGCGGATTGCTCGTCGCCAATCTTTTGAAAAAGTAGTATCAAGACCGTGGTGGAACTGCGCGGAATTCATGTTCCAACAGAACGTGGTTCGTACCCCTGTTGCAGTGAGCCATATCTAGTCGACTGTTTGGATTCCGGTGTTTCTGTGCTTATCTTTGCTTCGTATTGACTACTTGTTTGTGGGTTGATTCATTTTAAGCTGTAGTTATGCCAGAGTTTGTTCCTCATCGGTTTTCATGTATACTCAACTTCTTATAAAGCATGCCAGCCGGTTGACTACGTATGAGAGGCACTTGTTCCAGCGTTTTCCGAAAAACTGTGCCAGCTAGCTGTGATCACAGGCATAGCGGTACTCTAGGATCGTATTTCCTGTCCATAGTTGAGGCATTCATTCACACTTGTCAATGTAAACGTGCTGCAATCTTTCTATCAATTGAAATATGTTTGCAACCTTAGTGAAAATTGCGGTTGGTAATACAATTGATTATTCTTAGGGGGCACAACCATCAAAATGTGTACCTTAATGGGAAAAATGTCGCAGGAAGTCTTTGGTTTCCATCATCAATCATCAGTCTCAACCGTTCAACTTGCAGTTACAGCTACTTATTTCTGAAACTTACTTACAGTTGGGAAAAGTTGGACGCGCTGACCAACCAGGTTGTTGATATGGTTAGTTAGATTCGTTCTTGTTTGGTTTCATTTAAACAACCGTCACGTAGCTTGTCTCTGTTATCGTTACATCCCAGACATGGGAATGAAATGTTAGTTTTGTTTACTGATTGGTGTTCACTGTCAACAACTAAAGGAATGCGGCTCGCGTGAATGAACACAGCTCACAGGAGCGAAATAAGGATAATGTTGCAGATGTTTTTGTTTATCGATCCAGCTGAAACATACATGGGTAACACATTCAATCGAAGAACAGTAGAACCCGGAGGGATTTGATTCATAACGATTTGCAAAATCTCCTTCATCGGCGAATGTAGTTAATGCCTATCCGATGAGCCATAGAAATTTCGAAACCTGTTTGAACTTTTAAAAGTGTTGCAGGCAATTTTCCAAGATGTGATGTATTCGGACAATTTTATTACACCCCATTGGGATTACCTTGGTGAAATTAAGGCACCAGGTATGGTCAAACGAATATAAATGAAACACTGAATCTCTCGTTTATGATGGCCTGCTTCAAGAGTTTTCAGAAGTGTATTACTTCTTGACCGAAACGTATTGCGGTCTGTCTAAAACCGTACCAGCTGAAACACGAGGCGGTCTGTAGCAGCACACTATTAGGAAACGGGTCATCATAAACGAGAGATTCAACTGGATTCGCTTGAATGTCTTTTCAGAACCAAATTCATTTATCGCAATCGCTTCAATTGGGGTTCAAGTGTAACAAAAGCTTAACGGAGACTCGGGGACTGCGTCTACCTGATGAACCACGCCCAAGGATGGCGAAACCGGTCTTGTGCTCTTGGCGAACTTTCAGGAACCTTTTGAGTGTAGTGTGTAACATCTAGACAGGAAGTGGAACACCATTTCAGGTCAAGCAAACGGATAGACGGGATTTTCTCACGTAAGTGAATTCGGTCGTGGAAAACGCCAGGATCAAATGAAATGTCTCACTAGAAGAAGAGGAAGAATAAACTGCCCCAGTACTCAGCAAATCCGTTCCTGTCTTTGTATCATCAAAACTGTAGGACAAATGATAAAACACTATTCTCAAAGATGTGAAGGGAGTTGTCATCTGGAAGGATCCATTACACGTGTTGTATCGCACTGCATGCTCAGATATCCGTTTTAAAACTCAAGAGAAAATCTAACTCAACGTTACTTCTGTAAAGAAAGCACTTCATCTATCCGTTATTAGCCTATTCCAGCGGTGAAATTCACTAGAACTGCTAGTCGATAGAAATTTCATCCTCTATATAAAAGTGGATGCAATTTGCTTGAAAGCTTGGTACCGAAAGTTTTCCAGTTACTTCGCTGCATGCTTGCCATAAGAACATTTTGACAAAGCCATTTGAGTAGTTGATTGTCACACCGGTTTATATGGGCCCTCGCTGTTGGATCAGCCGATCCACACAACCCTAACAGATACTCGGTCGTTGTTCACGAAGTCGGGGGAAACCAGGCACGCCATCCAAACCTGAACGTGTTGCCTTGTTAAGGCGTGACAGTTCAAGAGCGTCCAGTATGTGCTTGTGTAGTCATGATAACAAGGTCGTCTCAGACGTCGGGTGTTCGGAGTTCAACCCCCGGGAAGCACGGTACTACTGGCAAACCCTACTAAGTGTGAAACTCCTGCCCAGTTTTTCCTCTTTTAATATGGTCTCACCTGGACAAAAAGCTTCTCTTGCACTCAAGGAATGGTACCAAAAACTGGGTTGTCGGTCTTGTTGGACCGAAACTAATTTAACAACACTCGAAATGACTAATGCGACATGCACTTCAAACGGGTGGCACTCGCGTCAGTGGAGTTTATTTCCTGGAAATCGGTTTAGACTCATTCATACAACCAGTGAGTAACCTAGACTAATTGGCTTGTAACTATACAGATGTTTCAACAGAACCTACGGGAAGAATAGCCCACTTTTGCGTTGTCCGCGACTTGACGCGCTCCAGATGAATGATATCGAACATATGGTTTATTGTAGAATCATTTTATTGAGGCACAAAAATCTTGCGGTATTTTGTCTTCCTTACGCAAGCTTATTGCTGGTCGTTTGTCCCTCTGACATGAAATCACACAAGTAGGAGGGAAATACTGCGAAGGTGGAGATATTGTTTTTTTGAATTGTGGAATGTATGCCCTTGCACCTAATTCACTATAGTGGGATCAAATGAACTGCTTACGTCACAACTTCGTCATGTGACCAAGAATGCGCGATCTATCTGGTTTCCATCTGGTCCCACAAAACGCCAGCTGCTGGTGTGATGTGCCTTACCAGTAATTGATGGCCCAGAGAGCGTCTGCGTTACATCTGTTATTGCCGGTTATGGATAGACAGCATCCAAAGTACCAGACACCAAGTGCTGACTGTTTTCCCACCATCTGTCCACGCCTACCGTAAAAAAAAATAGATGCAGCCGCGTGCGCGGATGACTGTACAGTAGCCACAAAGTAGCGCACCATAGATCCTGTTCAGGGCGAGAGCAACCGTATTCCTACGAAATTCGATGTTCATGTGACCTCATAGCAAGCGATAGTCATTTGTATCACCATTTCGGTTCGTAGCTGACACGCTACCCGAACAAGGAAGTGTTACCGGGTCGACCAAGCCTAGACAGGAACAGTCGAGATGACAGGATTTTGTTCGAACCATGGACTTTCCAGTCACCAAGGTCGCATCTTAACCAGTGAGCTATCTCGAACAAATTACAAATGTGAAGTTGATCATTCCAGGCAATCCACAACAACCCGGGATGAGCTTGATAATTCAACAAAAAAATACTAGGTTACCAAAAAGTTACAGTGCAGTATAACTTGACAAGTCACCAAGTCTAAAATTTATTCTTCCTTTTAGTACCGAAGTGGGACCAGACTTGGTCTTCGTGACGCCATCGTGATCATTTTCTCACGCCTGCAAATATTGATCCCTATTCTAATAGTGTTTTGTGGAGCTGTTTGACAGCTCGCCTCAGCCTGCTCCAGCGTTCCAGAAGCAGGCGATTAGAACCTCTAAAAGGTTGACAGTAGGCGTCTGAGTAAGAATGTGTATTGATTTGCGGCACAGAATTCTTTGGTAATGGGGATAGTTGTGACCGGTTGGCACATTCCTCCAACTCAAACCGTCACGCTCAAAGTTAAGGGATAGCCATCACTGCAATATAAAACGTGGTAGCGCTAAAATGCGTCTTTGCTTGCAGTGTTGAATCTACTAAACGCAGTTTTCTAAAACGTATGAACGACCTAAGAATTCCATGTCATTTGGATACCCATTAACTTGTCTGTTGTTTGTAAGTTCAGTCAGTCCTTTCCCACCGACACTGAGCACGAAGTATGTTAATCCACAGTTGGCCTACCTGGTGCACTGAAAGTTAATCAACAGTATAAGTTAGATTATGTTTTTATTAAGTTGTCAAACTTAAGCATTGAGAATTACTCAAGTAAGATCGGTGTTCGTAGAACACAACAGATTTTTGTCTAGAGGTAACACACTACTCATAAGGTCGCTGAAAACAGTTCGACAGCTCACCACTGGTTTGACCCTTCCTCATGCTCATTAACTAGACGCAGTCCCACAGCTTCCGTCAACCTTATGTTCTCCTTGAACGTCGCAAAATGGACAGATATGCTAAATGCCATCATATGCACACGAATTTGGTTTCGACAGAACACTCAATCGAATCCAGCTGAATCTGTCGTTTATGGTGGTCCGCTTCAACTAAATGTGCTACTCCAGGCCACCTCATGTTTCCGTCGGTACGATGTTCGAGGTGTCACAGTACCAAAATTTCGCTGAGTTGTGAAATGTTTGAGTGTCACTAACTTATCCCCAAGACTTCCACTCTAGCATAGAAATGCGCCTTAAAACTTTTGAACAGTCCTCAGTCCGGTATTTACATGATTGTTTTTATAGAGTAAACTATTCTCACGTTTAGCATTATTCTTTGTGTACATGAACTCCAGAGAAAAGGCTTTACAGACCTTTTTGAGGGTGGTTGTGCAATAATGCAAGCATGAAATTGAACGCCATCAGGTACACTACTATTCAGGGGATCGATCCCTTTTCGGCAACCTTTGTTGAGGGGGCATGATATTTCTTGTCTATCTACTACACGTAAAATACTGAAGTTCAGTACGATGTGCTGATCAAAGGCCACGACATCAGAACCTCAACAGAAGCTGTTCCAGTTTGGCTTTACTTTATTCGGACAAATGAATTTTGGAAAGGGTTTTTACTCAACATATGAGACTAGAAATAAGACAATTTTCTTGAGAATTTCAGTGAATGGTAACAGTTTTCTAAAATAGATATTTCAGTTGTGATTATAGTACAAATCTCCGGCAAAATAAGCCGTTATTTACCTACTTTGTGTCGTCCCGGAAATATTCAATTCCAAATGGCCTGAAAAGAATGTCAGTGCTCCCAGGATGTGGTACATTTTGCACGTCCTTGACAGGAAACTGGCCGACAGTAGTCAGCCGTAATTTGTCTTTGTGTGGAGGCCACGGCACGCGTATGTAATCACATCACTCAGGCGTGAACAGGTTCACCTGTTTAGACGTGATAATCCATGTATGTCCAGCGTGGGCTGATGGGGTAGGGGTAACACACGCGCCTCACATATCACATGTTCTGAGTTCAAACTTCAACTGAACGAACACTGTGTCCTAAAAACGCGAACTTCGAGTCCAGTGTTTACATTCTTTGGTGTGGACTCGCCCGTAGCAGAGAGGGAGGAAGACTGTTCGAACGAAAGTAATGTGAACGTGGCTCCCATTTTCGTTCAAATTTTTACTGTCTCCTAAGCCTCCGCGAAATAAGGCTTCATATGATGATGGCCTCCGGAACTGGTTGCGCACTCCACTACTGTGAGGCAGGAAAGAATGGATAGTAGCAAAAAGAAAACCATCCCGCTGACCTGCTGTGAGGGGGGGAGGACGAAATACACTCATCTGCAAACAAATATGGTTTTGTGAGAGACTCACCTGGAGCCCAGCTGAATCTCTCGTTTATGATGTTTCAGATGAGTCGCCCGAAAAGCTAAATTTGTTTGCAAATCTGCAGCGTAGAGTTGTCTCATTATAACACGTTCACTTCCATCGTGAATAAACAACAATAATTAATTACAGTTCCAATGGAATCCTGAGTTTTTTTATTATCACCAGTGTCCGGCTTGTTTAGGTGCAAAACTGTTTCCCACGCATGGAGGATGAGTTTTACTCGACTTGTGTACACTCTCTACTTGTTTGTCAGTTACTAGACAGGCGACAGTCATGAGTTTAGGTTGAAACTAATTTTGTGCTGTTATTTTCCATCCACATAAAACATTAGCGGTATTGACCAGATCAGTGACTGTAGGACACACCCAAAACCCTAACCAGTTCAGTGAAGGTGCATCTACCTCGCGTTACATTCCCATTACACAGATTTCTTTTCAGTCCATTCTCTGCCGCAGAGCTAACACATCAGTTGAAGGTTGACAGTTCAGAGCTTGGTTTGAGTAGTGAGATACAAATTATCCGTTGCCAAACATCGTTATATGAACTGCGGCAGTATGCTGCTCAAGAGTTCAGTTCAGTTCAGTTCAGTACAGCTCAGTTCAGTTTTTCAGCTCACAAACCTTGCACCGAAGGGCAGCCGATAGAGCTGGTGCAGGTTTACTCACCGAGGTTAAAGGAACAAAAGAATGAGAGTCAGGCTTTGAAGACAATGGCCCAATCAGTTCATTGACATTAAATGACTCCGCTTTTCCAATAAGCTAGGAATTGTGGGAGACGCAGTGAAGGCGCTTGGTTTGATGAGAGACCACCATTGGCTGCCATGTCTGTCAGGGTTACTGACTATTGGCTTGTCGCGCCCCCGGTTTCCATCCGGAGAGACGGCAGTTAACAAAGTGCTTCAGTTGACTGGTAAGGGCTTTCAT
The DNA here is from genome assembly GCA_003604175.2 of Clonorchis sinensis. NCBI lineage: Eukaryota > Metazoa > Platyhelminthes > Trematoda > Opisthorchiida > Opisthorchiidae > Clonorchis > Clonorchis sinensis. The sequence continues at coordinate 3,838,916 of CM030372.1, read as the reverse complement.
GTTCCGTTGTCAAATCATTGACTGGCAACCTTTGAGTCGTCTTCATCCGATACAAGAATGAACGAAGTGAGCTCTGAGAGGCAAATGGTCCTCTGGCTTACGGCATACATGGACAAACTATCGTACCTCGTGGAGCAGTCTGATATCAGTGTCTCCTCTCTGTTTACATAGTAAGATTTCATCGATCAGATTCTTCGAGGATCCGATCGAATCCTCTCATTGTTGGACTTGGTCATACAGTAACAACGTTTTGGACCAAAATTCTGCTCATTTTGAGAGTCTTTTTCCACGGATTGAGTGACTCCTTCCTTCGCGATAATAGATGATTATTCAAGGACAAGATATCGTCCTGTGATCACACTTCAGTTTTGTTCACGTCACGGTGTCATGCAGATAAAAAGATATGGTATATTCCGCACTGAAAAATGTGCCCAGTTCTGCGTCCTGCGCAAACAGAGGTACACTAAGCAGATTTTACTTTCCTGATGTTCATTAGATTCAAAGGTTTTGGTGGCGAACGCAGTCATAAGCCGCTAGCAAAAAGTGTATTAACCGAACAAGACCAAGAAATCAAAAGAGGACAATAAGCTCGACAATATCGATAATGATGATAACAGTCGAATCGCCCCTGCATCAAAAAATTCACCTAATCAGACATGATAGTTCAACCACACGCTCGTCCAGTAGGCCAGACATCCATCGTTTATATTCCCAGCCAACCAAAGATTGACTGTTAATGAGCTCCAGTAGGAACTAAACTTCAGTGCTTCTCAGCTTGGAAATGCACCAGTCAGTTTAATCAGGAAGACGATCTTTCAGCCGGGAGTAACGTGAATATGTACATAGCCAGGTCAAATGCTTCATAGGATCTAGGGGGTCTGCAGAAGGCTGATATTTTTTAAACCGCCGATTTGAAATTTGACGGGTAAAATTTTACAGATTCTTTGGACCCCAGTGAGAATGCATTTTGTCCTGTCACAAGGACTTATCGAGTTTGTGCGTATGGTTATTGAGAAAGCAAACTGTTATTTAAAGTACCTCGGTTGTTTGACCTATACATCCATTTCCATAACAATTTGGTCTTGTCAGGTGACTCATTTGGAACCCGGCTGAATCTCTCATTTGTGATTTGCTTCTCAACTGAGTGTGTGCACCAGGCCTCCCTATGTTTCAGCTGGTACGATATTCGAGATATCGCGATACATGTACCTTCGTAATGCACTACTCATAAGGTTGCTGAAAATTCTCCGACGGCCCACGACCATATTTGTTTGCAAATGAGTGTATTTCGCTAAGTTCATGCAATTTTGTCTCAAGTAAAACATAATGTTGACAGGGACGCGGGGACTGCGCCTACCTGGTGAGCCCCAAGGAGGGCGAAACCGGTCGTGGACTGCCGAAAGATTTTCAGCAACCTTATGAGTAGTACATTACGAATAAGTGGAGAACAGCTGTTATATGCCTAAAGGACTGATGATAACACGCTTGACTGACTTCAGTTTGTAATGTTCCTTTGCTGTTCTCTTGCAGTGATTTATTTACTGTAGGAAGGACCCAATCACAACGGAAAAACAGAACAGTCAGCTTGAGGTTGTCAAACGAACCAACCGGATACAAGGAAATGGGAACACAATATAATCCAGATTCCAAACGAACCAGGCAAATTACGCAAAAGTAACCTCGGGAAGAACCAGTCAACTTAGTACCACTAGATACGGTTTAAAAACTTTATAAGCATAAACAGAAACGGGAATTCACCCACAAAAACCATTCTTGTCAATTTTGACAGGCGTTTTTCCTCAAGTACATGGGACATGGGTAATGGTACTCGGATACTGCCGATTAGAAAACTTTCCGAAGGGCAAAAATGTCTCTTTGTTTGGACGTCTACTCATGTGATATTTCTTTTAAGAGAGGGGAATAGTCGTCTTGCATTTGCTTGGCACTCGTCTATTATTAAAAGGGAGAAAGTGTACCGCATTCGCGCTGTTATGAAACACCACCCCTCCGTTCCCGTCTTTACAGTTCATCGCATTATATTATTGCTACTTGTTTGTATATAAAGACAAGAAATTGTTTGAATGAACCTTCCAGACAAAATCTTTCGACAGTCTTGCTTACCTAAATAAACTAGTTGATCAGATTAGCGAACCGCTTCCATTCGCATACCAATTTGGCTCAATGGAAGACCCTATTGCATCTGTTGCTCACAATGTTGTTCAACTGAACGTGCGGCACCAGTGTGCCGGCTTAAATATAGCATCATAAACGAGCAATTCAGCTGGGTCTCCATGAAAACCAAATTGGTATGCAAATGAGTTTAATCCGCTAATTTCGTACAGTTTAAGCTCAAGTAGAACGTTAAAAGGTTAAAAGGAAACTCGCCCACTTGATGAGCCGGACCCAAAGAAGGGCGAAACATGTGGTGCGCTGTCAGCAATCTTGTGAGGTATTCGTCAAGTGTGTGCTTGATTAGATGTCTTATGTGGACGACTGAATCGTGTCTGATACGCGGTTTTACAAAAGCCTTGGGTGTTATCCAGGAAATCGACCCAGAGCAGCTGTTTTTGAAAATATGAAGTATCATATCACGAGAAAATTATAGTCTTACTCGATCTATATGTGAAACATAATTTATTTTGCTCAGAAGAATGAGTATCGATCAACTGAATTAAAGTTTACCGTGTTTGTGTTAATCATTTCATCCCTAAAATATCCTCCTAGATCTCAAATAGGTGGTAGAATTCTGTGATAAGCCAGGCGGTATTGTACAGAGTGTGATTTCAAGGACGATCGCCATTTTAAGAATCGATCAAAGTACACAACTTCAAACGTTACAGAATCAAGTGACATTGAGATGTGACACAAACAACGGACGTCATGGTGTGCGGTACTTCATTTTAAACATGTCTAAAGAGATGTACATGTGTGTGCGAGAGATTTGCACACACATTGACGCACCTGATCTGCATGGCCTGGAATCATTCCCCGTTCACGCGTCTGCTATGGGACAGTAAACAGTAAGGTCTTTTCGACAAATACACCCCTTTGCATATCGATTTGTTTTTGATGAGAGACCCCCCCCCCCCCGGGAATCCAGGTGAATCTCTCGTTTGTGATTAAGCATAGGTGTTTTCTTTCAGGTTCGGGACAAGCCAATTCAAGACTCGTACCACTGTCCAACCGTTTGTTGTGGAGCGAAATGTTGACTTCATAACGCGTGAGCTTTTCAGCACCGCGCACTGATCCCAGTGATCACTTCACATGGATGCACAAATTCCCAACGGTCTAACTTTAGGCTCTTCGAGTGACGAGTCACTTGCTCAAAAGACACTTTGTAAGCAACGCTTCGTCTGATGTTCCTAATGATTTCTTCAGACGAGTGGACGGTTATTGAGTAATTCTTTCTAATATATTCACGTCATCTATTTAGTCCACCCGTGTAACGGCGGATACTATTGATAAGGCACGCAAGTAGTACGTGGTTTTCTCGAAGCTCCGCCTTGCGTCTCTAATGGAAGGTGAGGTTCATCACGGGACTTGTGGAACTGCTTTGCAGCGTTCGCTTAAAATTGCATGATAGTCAATGAATATCCAAGAAAGTTCAAAGAAGACTGGGAATGCCCAGATTTAAAAAACTGTGTGCATGTGAGATGTTTACTTTCCTGTCCAACAGTTTGTAACCGTTTAGCTGGTGTTTGCTAACAAGCGGCTTCGAGGTGAAGGTGACCCACTCAACCCCGCACTGATGATGTCACCTCGATTGGTGATGAAACGTTTGCAATCCAACTGCCAAGCTCGGCGAACAGACCAACAATCAATCAGCGCACCCGAGCTACCTATCTTCCACAACATTGCCGATATCTTCGGGCGTTCTACGCTCAAAACAGCTCGTCGATGGGAGACTTTCGCATGTCGACTGGCTTCCACCCGACAGCAACTTCGCTTCCTCCACGAATGCCTGCGACAAAACGCATTACCACGCAGTGTATCTTACCGACCACCACTGAACCATCCTGAGGCATGGAAACTCGCTAGACAGAACGGTAGGCGTATGATCAGACTGATGATTACGGATGCTCACAACCGACTCAGAAAATACGAGAGAGTCCTCAACGAACAGAGGGAAACATGCCTGAGAACAGTGGGGCCCGAAATTATAGAACAGCTCAGTGAAGCTCGTAGAGTACGACGTACTGTTGAGCAGAAACGAGGCACACTTGTGCGCAAGTTCTACAGACTAGTCAAGCCAACCGAGCCCACCAGCAACGAAGCATGGATCAGAACCTCTCCAGAAGACAACTCACGGCAGCGGAGGAGAACGTGCTTATCAAAGGGCTTAATTTTAATTTCAAGGATGCTGGCAATCTGGAATATTTGGCCAGTCTCGAAGCGGCCTTCACGTCCAGTGGCCTCAATGAAGAAACCCAGTAAGCGATACGTCAAACCGTTGTTCCGGCTATCACGCGAAACACAACACAAAACGCTTTATCTACTGAAGGGTTTTCCTCCTCAAACCAGTAGTGAGCTGTATGGCTTTCCTCCTCAAACCAGTAGTGAGCTGTATTCAGATTCCATCGAACAGGTGCCACAGGTAACGATGTGGCAGAGGAATCACGGAGAACTACGTTGTTATTGTCGAGGGTAAACCCTGTTGTTGCAATTGGCCCGATATATTTTGTCTTTGTTCGACTCAAACAGTTAATTTCAATGTTTATGGCCCAGATCGGTGGCAGTGGCATCATTTGGGACAAGACACGTCTTCCTGTGTTTCAACTTCAACGTCAGGATGTTACGTAGTTAGAAATTCGCGCGGTGCTGAAAAGAAAACATGATTAAGAGTCGCCTATCCCCTTTTGAGCGATGCCAGCTTCACTAAATCCTTTAAAGACCAGGCAATGAACCTTTTAAAACCCCTGTTATGTGGGTACCAGATAGGCCTTCCGGTGATTTTTCGGAAACAGAAAGCGACCAGAACTAGAGGATTTATCAACTCAAGCGTGCACTGAAGATATCATCTCGCATGTTGACGAAACGTTTGCAAGTCAGTGGCCAAGCTGAGCGAACAGATCAACCGCCACCTGACCAGCATCCAAGTAGTTTATCAACTCTCACACGAAGCGCACTAGTTCATGCTACAGGATTATGGGAAGCTTTCCTGGCCTCGGTCATTCACATTTCGGTCAATAAAACCAGCTCACTTGAAATCGCACAGTTCGTCTTTGCAGCGACATCCCAGAACTTGACAAGTGTTTGCAACACGACTGTTGCAACCTGTAAATACTACTCACCATTTTGTCAGAAGTGTAAGACGCATCGCTTGAAAGTGATCCATTTTGTTATGCGGACAATTTCCATCATTTGAGCATAATGGTTTGATCTCTTATTTTGCTTACCACGTGATTTGAGTTCGTCTTCTGATAGTTTTTTTCTGACGACAGACTGTCTAGCTGGCAATTATAGAAACGGAGAGACTTTGTGACAGGCAAAGCCTAACGTGGGTGCTGTCCACGTGGTAAGCATACTTTAGCTCATGCGTACGCAAAAGGTAATTAGAGACCGGCGCGTGCAACTACACAGCCTAAATTGGCACCAGCTGACCAGAGCCTCAGCAAGATATGGTCGTCATGGGTGAGGGCGGATGCCGAGTAGTTTCTCTTGTGAGGTAAAGCATGCAAAATCGAAGTGGTCTACGTGTTGTCAACTGAGTGGACGATTTACTCTCCAGATTTTGCATTTAGGCAGCTTCCATTCAGACTGAGTGATTTTCAGGGCTGCTCCCGAGCTACTCACTTCACCTGACCTGAATCCAAAATTACGTCGCACGTCGGCAAGTTGTCAAATTAGAACCTTGTCGCTCTTATAACACAGGTCGCTTTCAAACACTTGAGATCGACCTCCCGTTCGCGTCTCCAGTGGCCTAATATTCGGTTGGCCACTAAGGTGTCTGAAGATATCAAGCTCTAGAAAACATGACCTTTATCGAAAAAGTGCACATTTCTGCATGTCCTTCTGAAGAACGGATAGTATTGTAACTATCTGGATTTCGCTGACATGGATTGGATTCACACTTGTTAGCTGGCCTCACGTTCTAATTAAATCAAGTCACTAGCAAGGCATGTACACAAAGAGAGTCAAGTCCCTCGGTTCGAAGCAACCGATAAATTAAGAGAAGCAACTTTCGTAGGAGCATTCCCTTGAGTGAGTACCGCGCAAATTATTGCAAGACTTCAATCTAACACACCGTTACTTGAACTTTCGAGAACGCACCTTCACCAAGTTCCTCATCTGAATTTCCATGCTACACTTGACTATCTATCTCTTTTCTCCCTCTTTTTCACGGCGTTTAGCCATTTCTAGCCACCTGGCAATCAAATAGGTTTTTCTTCTGATTGACTACATATTTTATGGTACTTTCACATACTCCCCACACTTTCCGTTATCCGACTAGAAGGAACAGTCCACAACCCGTGGACCGGCTTCTCACTGTTTATCGCGTCTATTTTACACTACTTAGCAAGTATCCAGTAGTGTGGAAAATAAATACTCGACACTTTCACTAGTGGTGAGCATGCCAGCAGTGCCCGAACGATTACTTTAAAATTAGGGTACGATAAACCTGAGTCGTACAGCATGGCGATGACGAATGCAGGTGAATTTCTCTCATGCTTCTCAGTTGGTTGGTTTCTAACACAGCCCTGTATCGAGAAGCGTACACTGAGAATGAATTGATTTGTAATAAAGCTTCCACTCCTGTCCTTGGACGCGTGGAGCAAGCTCGGACTGTTCATCTGGTCATGGTCATGGTTAGTAGCGTTGCTGTGGCTCGGAAGAACTGAACCAAACCAGAGACTTACTGTGAAACGGGAGCACAACTAAATGCAAACTTATAACAGGCAGACTAGATAAAAACGACGGTCAAACGGTACAGATAAAAAGTAACGTTGGTAATGTGTTGGAATACTGGTAGCTCGGGTGTGATAGTTGGTATTTGATCAGGTGGCTGTTGATCTGTTCGTCCAGCTTGGCAATTCATTTGCAAACGTTTCGTCACCATTCGAGGAGACACCTTCAGTGCACTTCAGTGCGCAACTATTGACTGCAGTACTGCCTAAATTTAGCCACTGATCCCGTTGATTGCTGCCTTGTGTTGGGAAGGTAATCTCTCGACCAAATGAGAACTTGTATGCTTTATTAGGCTAATTTATTGGGCCGAGTAATGTCTCAAGCTCAGTGCTTCCGCTCTGTGGAACGTTTGATTCTTCGCAGCGAGGGCGTTCTTTTGAGGAGCAACTGTGAAATGTTCCCCCAATTGAAATGCAACCGTGAAATTCAAGCGACGATGGTCGACTATTTCGATCATCTTGTTTATTTTCCATAAACCTGAATAAGTTGACGATACCGATTGTAGTTGGAAGTCATATTGTCTTTGTGTCCGTAGTACAGAGGTAGAATAACCAGTAGGATGTACAAGACAGAGAGCACCAATATGAACAAATGAGCGGTCAACTCTATCCAGAAAGGACGGCTATACTAATTCAAGGAGTGACCATAGAGCATAGGTACGACGTCAACTACTAACAGCTGAGACGCCTCCGGCCGATTTAACAACTCACATAAATCACACTGAAAGAGTCAACCAGGTTCATTTAAAAGTTTATTTTAATTATATATCAGGTCGGTTATGTGTTTCCTCGTCTCATATATCATCAAGGCGGCCCCATTCCAAGCCGACCTTTGCGACAGACAAACCTTCGCCGTAAGATCCACTGAGTTTGTGGTTCCCTGTAACACAAGTGCCTCATTCACGCTAATCGACTATGACTTTTGTGAAGAACAATCTAGTTTTTCACGGTGGACAGCGAATATAGAGCATTTAGAGCCTTTTGCGCTGATATTGACGAGCGTTAAGTTAGGTTTCTCCCAATCAGCTGATTACTTTACGCGCGTGTCCTCAGTGTTACGTCTAGAGAGAGAAAGATTCGTGCTAAGTTAAAGCCATGCAAGGGACCACATTTCCGCTCATGAAGTAACCCACCAGTATTGAGTCGAGCCAATGGCGATGGGCAGTGTTCGTTGTCAATAAAGCGGTAAAGCGACCAGCTCAGAGTACACGAAAGGCTTCAATGACCTTGACGCATGACAGAAATGCCACGCATATACTGAACCAAACCTTCCTTGCATGGAGCCAGTATTCAAGGTATTCCATTCCCGACAGTGAAGTGAAAGCAGCTGCCTGAGAAATAACGATAAGACTCCAGTGCTAGAGATATCGATTTCTTCTTGACAGTGTCAATTTGAAGTGTCTGCTCAGAATGTGGAGTGAAATACTCAGAGTACCATTGACAAGCGTAGTGCTCAAAGCTGACCATTGAAAGAGTTATCGGTAATCACTGCGACATACAACAGATTAGATAGAGCACCGAATCACACCTCGCGTTTCATCAGGAACTGGTTTTTGCTCCTCTGCGTAAAGCAGAGGAGCTCCCCAAGCTGGGGCGCATTGAGACAGTCCAGGCTATATAGACACGCTGATAGATAGATAGATAGATAGATAGATAGATAGATAGATAGATAGATAGATAGATAGATAGATAGATAGATAGATAGATAGATAGATAGATAGATAGATAGATAGATAGATAGATAGATAGATAGATAGATAGATAGATAGATAGATAGATAGATAGATAGATAGATAGATAGATAGATAGATAGATAGATAGATAGATAGATAGATAGATAGATAGATAGATAGATAGATAGATAGATAGATAGATAGATAGATAGATAGATAGATAGATAGATAGATAGATAGATAGATAGATAGATAGATAGATAGATAGATAGATAGATAGATAGATAGATAGATAGATAGATAGATAGATAGATAGATAGATAGATAGATAGATAGATAGATAGATAGATAGATAGATAGATAGATAGATAGATAGATAGATAGATAGATAGATAGATAGATAGATAGATAGATAGATAGATAGATAGATAGATAGATAGATAGATAGATAGATAGATAGATAGATAGATAGATAGATAGATAGATAGATAGATAGATAGATAGATAGATAGATAGATAGATAGATAGATAGATAGATAGATAGATAGATAGATAGATAGATAGATAGATAGATAGATAGATAGATAGATAGATAGATAGATAGATAGATAGATAGATAGATAGATAGATAGATAGATAGATAGATAGATAGATAGATAGATAGATAGATAGATAGATAGATAGATAGATAGATAGATAGATAGATAGATAGATAGATAGATAGATAGATAGATAGATAGATAGATAGATAGATAGATAGATAGATAGATAGATAGATAGATAGATAGATGGATAGATAGATAGATAGATAGATAGATAGATAGATAGATAGATAGATAGATAGATAGATAGATAGATAGATGGATGGATAGATAGATAGATAGATAGATAGACAGTGTATGGTTCCATAACCATTAGGACGGGGACGTAGAATTCTCGGTTGAATGCTAATTATTTGACCACACGCCATTTTACAGTTTTCTTGGCGAATGACCGAAATTTCTAACAGCGGACTATCTTCCGGTGGGGGTCGTCTGACGTGCCTAGGTTGCAGAGAAGTCTCACGTTTAAGGCGGCGAAAATCTAAATGGCAAAATGCATATTCAAATCCAGGAATTTTCAGCCCATGGATATCAACTGGTGAATGGCCCAGGGGTTTTTCCCTAACCCTCAAGCGCAAGCTGTGGGGACAAACGAATAGCCGTGGGCTCCTGAATTGCACAAACTCTGACGATGATTGTTTTCTTGGAAACTTTGAATGTGAAGCATTGAATACATTTGCACGGACGTTGCGAACATGATGGCGTTGTGTATACGAATTTTTCAGACTTTTTTCAAAGGCCATTGCACTTACCGAGCGCACCACTTAGTGATGTTCCCGTTACTTTCCAGGAAGAGCGAAATGAGATTGACTTGTAAACTCTCATGGGATAGTTCCAAGCAACCAAACACATGTCGTTCAGTATCTAAGCTTACCCAAACTAGCGCTCACTGTATCCAATTCACACGAGTGGTTAGCCCAGTAAGAATTGCCCTGAAGAACCTTTAAGATTCGGTTATGAAAAAGCTGCCAAATATGTCACTAAGACAGTTAGCAAGCATTATTCGTAGAGTTAGGCAGCGACAAGCCATCTGTTGAGGTTGCACACCGGAGCACGAGGAGCACGACCAGACTGGGGTCTTGTATGCGTGTTTCGGAGACACAACATACATCGATACAGAGGGAAAGTAAAGTTTCAGCAAGGGATGCCTGTTGCCCAATTTGACATAGAATACGGGGATTTAAGACTGCAACATGGATCAGATCTTTTGAGGTTAGGAGACACAGCGTACATCAACAGACAGGGGAAGAAAGTTTTCAGAAAGAGATATTTGTTGCACATTTTGACGCAGAGTACGGATATTAAAGGCTGCTGGGTGAATTAGATCTCTGGAGTTTAGTAAGGGATTATTTTGCTCTGTTTCTCTGGGCGATCATTTGCACATGGAACAATGTTTAGGTGACTTGTAGGTCGGTTGACCGCAGTGTATCGTTCGACGGGTGGGGAGGGTCTGTGCGTGAGCGCCGGTAAACGGAGACCTGTAAGGGTAAATTATACTTCCCCGTTTCTCAGGCTGAAAAGAATGGTTCGGTTAAGTTACCTTACCATGAGCCTTTGACTCAAAAGTCTGACCCACGAGGCAGCGGTTGTTTTCTTGAGGCACCCTTCCCGAAGTCAATGACTCAGTAGCCTGACCCGCTCTTCAGAAGGAGACTGGCCTGGCCCGACAGCACAGGCAGTGAAGCCTAATTCCGTTGCTCCCAGTAAGTATCTCCGGAGCATCACCAGACCGTTTTGACTAATGCGCTGGTGTTAACGGTCGGAGTGTGCGGTATTTAGAGCCGACCTTTTCTAACCCGTCCTTTCTCGGGGAAAGGCGGCCTTGCTGCTTCATAAATATGGACATGCTGGTCGCCCCGAACGCCTTACTGCCTTTACCCTCCTATCACAGAGGAGAGTACAACTTTACCTCCAGACCACCTCGTAATATGATTTCTCGCAGTATGGGGACTCACTGTTCTTTGTCGGGCTGCTCCCCGTTGGCCTTCCTGGCATGATTAAACCTTTAGGTACTGAGTTCCAGCCAGTATAGACCGCAGGATCATTGCAGCCTGACTACCGCGACAAGGTGACAGTTTTGGGTCGGGTCCGTGAGACACCCAGTCTTGCATAACAGGTTGGTTAATGGTTAGAGGTCAGAAGAAAGTCTCCTGACCTTCCAGGTTGGGGGTTGGAACACGTGTGGCGACTTGTGTTTCCACCATACACCACTACCTTGCGGTCAGGTTCTTGAGCTAAAGACTTTGGTTGAGGACCCAAATCATCCTCGTGCATAGGTGTGTGTAGAGTAGTATCCCAGTCCACGTACAAGCAGGAATTGCACACACGAATAATCTCACGCCAAATCGGCCGTCACTTGGTGCCATCAGCTGGGTCACCTTACTTGCTGCATGCAGCGGGGCGGGTAAACAACTATTGCCGACGCCTGCCCTCTTTCTCCTTTACATACTTTTTTCTCCCTCCTCCCCCAGCCCCACTAATTACTCTCTTCTTGTAGGCCTATTAGTTGGGACTGATGAGTCCGCTCGTTCTGCATCAGTTTTGGCAGCGATATCGTTCCCGTCATCTGGCGCTGACATCCTCAGTCAGCTCAAAATCAGTCTTCAAACCCCGACGCCTTCTATATGGCTGCTTGAAAATGTTCACATTCTGAAGCAATTCTCTACGGCATTCAGACATCACTTTTGAACACTGTTGTTAAGTTGTCGATGATGATGATGTGTGTGTGTGTGTGCAAAAGTCCTACCTGCATGTCCACTAAACTCGTCCCAGGGTTGTAGGTGCATGTGCATGAGGTTCAAGATAGCTGAGTGGTCATGGCGCCTGCTTACGGACCGGAAGGTCCGTGGTTCGAACCCAACCTCTGCCTCTCGACTGCTCCCGTCTAGGCTTGGGCAACCTGACAGTATCCCAGCCCTCAGAATAAGCTGGTGAATGCCATATCAAGCTACAAACGAAGCATAAGATCTGGCAAGTGAACGACAAAGGGATCCCCAAACCTCGTATAAAAGGAAAAGACCAGTTTGTCATACGTGTGATTTCGATAGAGCCACGGTTCTGCTTTGCGCACCTAAAGATGGCTGGTGCCACTTTACCGTCTATAAGGTCATCCAGCCTACCGACTACCAGTGGTAGTAAGGCTGTTCTTAGTGCAAACGAGATCGCCTGACATGCTTACACCATGATTTATCCCATTTTGCGTTTGTCTGGTAACGGCTCTGATGTTTTGGATCGCTCCTATTCGATCGTTGTCATACGGTATGCACTTGTTGAGCAGGATAATGCAGTCAGATTACAAACTGGAGGTTGGATTCTGAATTAATGTTCTATTCGGGCCGGACGTGGTGGCAATGCCAGTATCTGCACGTACCAGGCCGTTAATTGGTTTGGGCATCATAATCGTCGTCAGCTGCAGACCACATCAGGGTGATGCACTGGTCCGATTTGTCAAATCAATCAAGTTTAATTGATTTCTTGGAAAATTTGGGCACCACGCGACAAACTGTGGAGTTTTTGTCCCTGCTATGCATTCCCCAGTTTGGGCACTTGTGCGGTTTTGCTCAAATAGGCTATGGAGTTGGCCGAATAAACGAGGACCGTCCGGAGGGGTGAGATGAAACGAACTACGGTGTTTCAAGTATTCCCTCGCGCCGCTTACGAAACCATCTCCAGTTTTCTACTGACCAAAAACCACCTCCAAATTCGAATAATTATTGCGTCTATCCTGCCTCTGGATTGGATCTATAAAACAGCGGTAGAGAAATAAAAGCGGCTCACTTTCCGCCCTCGCTACTTACGAGTAGTTTCGTACAATTTGAAATCTTTCGGTCAAAAAAACTCTAGAGATAATGACGTCTCGTCTAGAGAAGTGTATTGCGTGAAGTAGGTCGTGAACCACTGGTTTATTTTGCGTGTCGTTCTTGGGATTATTGTAGAATGCACCAGTGTAATTCGAAACGGAGGTATATTCACTTCACAAGGATCGCATAGGAAATTGCCTGTCGTACATTCTTCAAAGAATGGTTCATCTTCAAAACAATCGCTTTTGATGATGTCATACCGTAACAATTAACAGTACTGTGCTTTTCTTCCTGCATGTAAAATGAGAGGGCGATTGTGTTGTGCAAACGACGTTGGAGAGCAAGTGTACCGCGCAGCCAAAGGAGATTAGGCTGGGAGGTTTGAACACTGATCTAGTATCGTGCACAACCTACGACACTGGCCTGCTCGAATGCGGAAAAGGTTGGCTATCCGGATGTCACACCTGAACAAGATAGCACTCGTTGTGCACTCTTCTCGGTGTCCTAGATACACAAACTGCAAACCGACGTTAGCGACACGGACGCAACTGTCTGAAGTGTTTGGAACGGAATACAAGTGATACTATGCTCAACCATCACACTTTACACTCTCATTGAAAATACTGATTGGTCTGTATTGAGAACTGCAAACAATGAATCACCACACGTTAACGACAAAGATGGCCACAAGCACAGTATCGCTGTTTCGCTACAGTCCAACCAGAATCGATTTTCCGTCATATTATCGACCGAAATGACATGATTGTCGACTCACTACTCACACCAGCAGCAAACTCAAGAAGTCCATCCACACCCATCCGCATTTTCCCAAATGAAATCAAAGTGTATACGGAGCTATTTACTGGCAACCAGTGCCATGCATCTTGGTGAAACGTCGGACCGAAAAAGGCGTATGAAACCAGAGAATCTGAGGGGCACCGATTGACGAATGTACCACAAACGGTCAGCAAGGATAAACATTTCTAATAAAGGTTGTATTATCTGCTGGAGCGCCAGAATGCCAGGAGTTAAGGTCCACAAACGCTCCAAAGAATTAGATAATGCCATAAACTCTTCTGGTAATGAAGGCAAATTCAAGTTCCGGCGCAAGTGATTCACGAGAACAGGATAGACGAGGTCGAAGGACACAGGGTCGGTGCTGGTCAACAAGGAGCTAAGCTCAGTATCCTTGGTTGGATCGAAACGATAATGGTGACGAGGGCAAGTGTCTGAGGTGGGTAGTGGTCGTGCTGTAAGTGATACGATGCAAGTGAACATTGTTCGATATAGGAAACGAATACGATGCACGTTGGAATCATGTGCGGTCCATTGTAACCAACTTGTAGGAGACCACTGACAGGCTAATCGAAATGTGGCTTCAGTATTGAATTCTTCCCTCACAGAGGACTGCATGAAGAGCCGCTGGACAACATGACTCCAAGGAAACTAGAAAACAGATAAAACACAGGGGGGAGGTAGGAATACATTGGTTCCAAAACAACTCGACATTCAGGAAAACCATCATCGGCGAAGGGGCCAATATTCGATATTCGTAGGATTATAGGCGACACAAAAGTAGGCAAACAGTGGAGACCATCAAGTGGCACGACCATCAAGGCAGCAACTTTCGATTTGAGCTAACCTGTGACCTACCAGATCCCTTTGTCGTAGCTGTGACTGATGGTCCCCACACATTTGGATATCTTTTTAACACGGACCACAACCGATCCTACTTTTACGTCTTATTAAAAAACTTGTCACAACGTGAAAGTACTACTGATAATAACTTGGATTCTTAGCGTAAGACGAGTTGAGTGAGTGTGGGGGGGGCTCCATACACAAACTGAAAGGGACTCACAATCCACAAGTTTGAACCTGCGAATTTGAGCGCTCACGCGTCCTACAAATGCGCACCTGAAAGATGGTGCACCTAACTATTTTTGCTAGTGACCTAATCTCTGATCTGCACAGCTTTACACCCTGTCCCAAATTGTCGACGGAACTAGCAGGTGAAAATCTCCGACTTACTGGTTTCTTATGGGTGAACAATATATAGGTGAGCGAGGAATACGAGTCCGCCGAACTGTTGAAGCCCAAGTGAACAAAAGAACTAGTGGTACAGCTTTCGGGGAAGTTGACGGGTAAACGTCCAATGCTCACGGCATCATGACTGGGAAAGCAGACGAATAACACGTACGTGAACACCACATCGTGCTGGCTGAGGAAAGAACCTGTCGAACTGAACCTTGACTAGGTGCACTGCTACTCATGGGCAGGTAGTGTAAAACACTAGACAAAAGCCGAAGAATTCGATGTTGTGCTGTGAGGTTTTCCTTTACTCTGCAGTCCGAATTGCGTGCGGTTCAGTTCAATTAGTTCATTTTATCAGCTATAAACCATATTTCAAAGTTACGCTGGTTCCGGTCACCACAGTTTCGAACACCGGAAAATAGGAAATCGTGACAGATATAGCCAAGCATTGGACGCGATGATCTAATTAGTTAGCTTACGAAGGTGGGAAGCTACACGCTCAAAGCGACAGATTCGATGCAGGAGCACCATTCGTGGTGTGATTAGACCGGGTGTCTAACTTGTGTACGAGAAAAATCGCAGAAATAACATAGTTATGAGACGTACACGACCAAGGTTCATCTTGTGGTAACAACATCCGACTAGAACCAACATTTGCGCTGACGAATCCGTGATAAAAAGCCGAAGAATCGCTTCACTCAGATCGCCACAACAGTGAAGTCCGGAAATTAGGTAACCCACATCACAATCTTCAGAGTTCGTGTGATGAAGCACGGGGAAACAGTTGAAGTGTTCACGCAGTCTGAGAAAAGGTGAAAAAGAGTAGGTAGGTGGTATGCCATTTTGAAAAATAAACATCCATCAGTGTGAATTACCGGAGAAGATCATTCACGTTACAGCGTCATGCACACGAAAAGACAACCTTTCAAACGCCATGAGAGTCATTCTTGTCCGATCGCAGTTGGTAGCGAAGATGAAATCCGCGTGGTATGAGTGATCAGCTGGTCCATCCCTAGGTACTTCCGTTTCGCAATGCACTCCTAAACACTACGGTGCGTATCCAACATACAATATAAACTGAGTTAACGCACAAAAGCTTCTTTGATACATGTAGCAGGACAGTGGGGAAACAACGTGATTCTTGGTCAAACTAGTTGTTGAAGTAACTACGCAAGTTAATCAAATTACATCATCCAAATGGGTCACTGATCCTCACTGAGGACCTGATAATTGACAAACCGGTGAGTTCTAACTACCTAGTTGCAGGACACCAGTTAACACGGGAACCGGCGCATCTACGTCTACCCGAATAGCTTCCAGAATTCCGAATAACTCTGTGTTGCCAACCCCCCCGGGAACCAACGTCACCTTTGAGTACAATGTGCGACAATCCTACCAAAACGAGATGGAATGTTTGGCCAATCCTGAAGGGTAGTCGTTAGGATTATATATCAGTTTGTGACCTAGCCGTGCCAACAAGCAACGAGTACGAGCAATCGAACGCCATTTCAGAGCATTTCAGTGTACTGGAACGACCGCACTGTAGTCCGGACACCAACGGCTGAAACTTCAACGGAATATCCACCGTTACAGACGCTGTACGTGATCATGAGAGTAGTGCTTACGAGGCTTCTCCTCTGGTGACCCTGTAAATCCAAACAGCTAAGTGCAAATTATGGATCTTCACTTTCGGTCCTCACTATTCCAGGTCTACTTTTGCAGTATCACGTGCCGACACAGCAGATGACGAGAAGAGGTCTCTTGCGACGGCAATACAGATAATGTTTGTGTTTTCACAGCACTGCGGGTTCCATGAAAGATACTTAGTACGCTCATTAGTTCTCCGTCGCCAGTTTGGGCACCAGTTTTCAGACGCTTTCCAGGGTTTATGTCTATCATACTCAACCGTATGTGTCCTCCTGGGGAAGTGGTAATAGAGAACTGGCACTTCGTCAAGAAGACTTACGGCGTCAGTCGTGCCAAAACTCCCAACAGTGGGGCGAGATGGCTCAAGTGGTTAGAGCGCGAATCTACTGACAGGAAGGTCCGTGGTTCGAACCCGACGTCTGCCTCTCGACTTCCCCCTGTCTAGGCTTGGGCAACCTGATAGTATCCCAGTCCTCGTGCTTCCTTCGGGTGCCATGGCAGCTAGGCACCGAAAATGTGCTACAGCTGAATGTCGTTTTTGTTTGTGAGCGGCTGAAGGGGCACAGTGCACACCACGTCACAACCAATGATATTGTCTAAAATCGTGCACAAGCATCAGTCAACACAAAGTACAAACCTCGAATCGTGGGATTACGCCGGCTTCTATAGATGGGTCTAGGAACTGCTAATTCCTAACGGGATCTCAAAGTGCACATCGACTCGAGGCAAGGTGGCCATAAGATAGCGAAATTCAAGTGTTGATTTAAACAACATGACAAGGTCAAAGAGTCAAAGAGCGGTTTGCGTTCAGGTCAAAAACAAGAAGGGTGTTATAGGCGCAAAACGGAAACAAAAAAACGGAGAATCAACATTGAACACAATAAGAATAGAAGGAAAGAAATAACACCGCCCCCAAAGCCAGCATATCATTGCAACAGCTCAGTAAAATGCTGTTCAGCTGTAACAACCTTTCGGTGCCTAGCTGCCATGCCACCCGAGGGAAGCACGAGGGCTGGGATACTGTCAGGTTGTCCAAGCCTAGACAGGGGAAGTCGAGAGGCAGAGGTCGGGTTCGAACCACGAACCTTTCGGTCAGTAAATTCTGCTCTAACCACTTGAGCCACCTCGCCCCTCAGTGAAATGCGGGGCGATACGGACCATTTTGGACACAGACATATAGGTCGCTAAGCATTGAGCGATGAAACTCACAGGGAGAGGACGGCGCGATGAGAATGAAGTTACAGAAATGGACAAAAGCTATTCGCCAAAAAACACCTGCACTTCGTGCAACATTGGCACACGCATGGAGGTAGGTTGAACGTTCTCGTGGAGAGTTATAAGATATATATATATATATATATGGTTGTTTCCCTTAGTTCAACTAAATCCATTTGAGACTCATTCGGGCCAGGGAGCTTATATGTTTTGGCTATAAGCGTACCACAACATACCCATCATACACTTCGATCGATGGTTCTAAACCAGGTTTAGTTAAACTTCCTGATCATACTACCTAATTCAACTTGGCCTGGATGCCAAACCGATACAGTGCAGCCACCTGTGAGATCGAACATGAAAGTCCGCTCAAGCCTTCGATATGTCGACGAGATCAACTGATGGCTCCTGTGTGTACTAGCTGTGAGTGAGTCCACGACCACGAAGGTTTCAGTGAACAAGCGCTGTCAAAAGTAAACCTGGGAGGGCAAGTTGTTGAAGAGACAATAGACAGGTACTCAGTTTTCATTAATTCGTTCCAGTGACAAGGCAAGCCAGGCTAGCTGGATATCGGAGCTTAGCTGGTAGCGATGGTCAGAAAACACTCCGCGGTGAAGCACCGGAGTCCAACAAGGATGTTGTGCTTTTGATTACGACGACGACGTTCGGCGAAGCACTGAAAACAACTTCACTTTGAACCGTATTGTAAAACGAGGCGCGCAGGGGTCTTGTAATAGATAAGCTTTGGTTTTCTTCACTGCCCGTAAGTTCTAAGTTGAAGTTGTCTGACAGAAAAAGGTCACAGAATTGCTTTAATAAGGCTGCCAAACGAGGCAATTGACCAAAGACGTTTTGAAATCCACAGCGAAAACATGCAAGCCACTTCATTTGCATATTCGTAGTGAACAATACGTGCGCACTTTTCGGAAAATACCGTGGCCTTATGTTTGTTTGCGGATTTGTTGAAGAACACTGGGCGACCCCTCTCACATGGGATATTTCGATCGGTTTCATTAGTCAACAGAGATTTCGTTGTGTCACCGAAACCAATCTACGCAAAAGCGCCGAGCTGCACTGGAAATCGTCACGAAACCCCATTCGGTTTCGTGAGATTTCCCAAACCTCTTTATACTACTAACGGTCTCAATGGTGCCAGCTTGACGGGGACATGACTGCGCTAAAAAAAGATAACCTCGACAATGTGATCCCCTCTCCCGAAGACAGACCACCAGAAAGAAGAGGTATTCCGACGAGAAAACGAGGGAAACAAATCGTTGAATAATCGTGATTTGTTTTTAGGTTACGAAACGACACTGCATGTTCGACTATGGCATCCACCACTCCACAAGCAGTAGAAAAATATTAATCCTAATTTTTCACAAGATAAATACACTGAAGATTTCCTGAACACTACAAACATAGCGAACAGTGGAAAGGTGAGAAATCTGCTCGTTTAACAAGTGACCTTTTACGCAAGACATCTGAAGTCATTGCACTACTGTCTAACGTTTTTAACGTAAAAAAAAACTGTTCAGCTGTAGCACCCTTTCGCTGCCTAGCTACCATGCCACCCGAGGGAAGCACGAGGGCTGGGATACTGCCAGGTTGTCCAAGCCTAGACAGGGGAAGTCGAGAGGCAGAAGTCGGGTTCGAACCACGGACCTTTCGGTCAGTAAATTCGCGCTCTAACCACTTGAGCCATCTCGCCCCCTTTAACGTCAATACTAAGTGAACTGTTTTTACGCACACATACCTCAATTGAAGACTGTCCACATTCGACGACTCAACACGGAAAAGGATCCGCCGGACAAGCCCAGATAATCCATTATCACTCGTGACAGAAGGCTGACTCAGCTGTGACACTGCCTTGTTGTGCAGCTTGGTATCACATTCGACTGCAACGATGCCGCAAAGGTCGGAGTTGGGTTCCTTGGCAATTTTGGAGAGTGCCACTGCATTGGGTAGATGGCCCAGACCCGAGCCAATGTCAACAAGGAACCGAATTCTGCGTGCTGGAGGGAACATATAAATAATGTAACCAGCAGAGCAATGTTTCCAAAGAAAGGAAGTAGTCTCACGGAATCGTGTCCGACATGAAAAGCCACTGTGAATTCTCCTGAAAGAGGAGCCTTTTAGAATGGGATAAGTGTGATGATGAACAACGAGACAACCTGTCTTTCCTTGTGTGCGGTTTTACTACACCTATAGTATTTCTTGGTCGAAACATGCAGAATCATGAGCTAAGTAACACACGGTAGTTTGGCGGTAAAAAGTTGATGAGTGTGTTTCAAGCATTACATGCGAATAGTGTCAATAACTATTGAGTCATACGATTAACAAAGGTGGTTGACCGAGAACTGAGTGTTAGGTAGGGGGTGTGACTCATTCAGAGGTGCATAAACGATGCAGGCTGTGTGTGTCACATAGGCTCAAAACTACACAGTTTCAAGGAACAAGCCAACAGGAAATGATACGGGTGAAAAACATTTTGAGTTGGTTCACGTATTTACAACTGTGAACTTCTGTCACAGGACTGATAAGCCCTCGGTCTGCCAGTTAGCTTCAGCCACAATGCGCATTAGGCAGCGTTCAGCACTGTCGCTGCCCGGAGTGACGCCATCAGACAAAGCTGCGATAGGGTGGTCACATGCGATAACGGCAATAAATGACCAAAAATCTGGTACACAAGAAAACGAAGCCAAATGGGGGATATGCCAAGTCCTTCGCTGTTAACTAACCATACTCAGTTAACTGATTTTTTGTGCACATTCTCAGGTTTTTCCTGTACAAGTCTGACTGATGTATGCTGACTATGCTCTAAATCCTGTACCCGTGCGCTTTAATGGGAAAAGGGATCTTTGAGTTGATCATCTTTGACAGTTGATGCATCATTCTACTGAATAGCTGTAAGCCACTTTGTCGTCAGTGTACTCATCTTGGAATAGTGTTGCAAATATTCCGTGGAGATAAACATCCAAACCAAGCGCTACGTGAAGCAGTGATATGTTTATCCCGTTCTGAAATAACCATTGCAGTGGACCAATTAAAAAAGTGGTCTCTGGTTGTAGGTGAGCTCGAGATAGCTCAGTGGTTAAGGCGCCAATTTACTGACCCGAAGACCCATGATTCGAATCCAACCTCGGCATCTCGACTGCTTTTATCTAGGCTTAGGCGACCTGGCAGCATTTCAGCCTCCTTCATGTAGTATGGCAGCTAGGCACCAAAAGGGTGTTACATCTAAACAAACGACTGTTGTAGGTTGACATATGAAATACGATTCAATGAGGCGACAAAAACAGTCTCTTCTGAGGAGCGACCTCTCCAGAGCAGAATCTGGGGACCATGTTTATGCATGGCTCCCCTGAGGACTTCGTCTGCCACCAACAAATGAGCTCGCAACACCTAGGTACGATACAGAGGTTGCCTCATCCTAAACAATCGCAACATCCCCTACTATATAAAGACAGTCCAAAAGAGCTAACCGCGACGGATGAACATGCTCGGCTCATCTTGAAGACTGAGAGCAGGAGGCATTCTATTCACATCATATCTTATGAACTCGCGTGCCGGCTGGTCCAGCGGTTTCATCACTAGGGACAAGAAATAATGCGCAGAACTTGAAATGCTGCTTAAAATTTCATAGGTAACAAATTGGGAGAACGAAACTTCCGTTGGATGGGGGGTAGTATTACCCTAGAGAAGCATTAAGTCTACCTTATCTAGTTTTATCGCTCGGAGTAATAAATTCAGGTTTTGGAATAAGCAACACACCAATAAGGTTCAGTGAGAAAAAAACAGGTGATAACTATCACATGCGTAGATCCTTTCCAAAGTGACACTTCACTTCTTGAAGGAAGCTATCACAACGTTGGTGAAATCTCTTCGACAGCCCATGACCGGTTTCGCTCTCCCCGGAGCTCATCGGATAGGCGCAGTCCCCGAGTTTCCGTCAAGCTTAGGTTCTACCTGGACCCAAAATTGCACGAATATCATAAGCGATTCCAGCCGGACCCAGCTGAGTCAATCGATAAAACAAATCTGTGTGCAAACCAATTCAGTTCGCGAATTACGTACAAGTTTGTTTCGAAAGAAAACTCGGGAACTGCGCCTAGCTGATACGTCCAAGAAGGGCGAAACCGGTCGTGGGCTGTCGAAGAGTTTACAGAAAACTTGCGAGTAGTTTATTTGAGGGAAACATACTGCAATATCTCGAATATCGTAACAAGTGAAACATGAGATAACCTGGGGAGAGGCCACTCAACGAGAGAGCGCGAATGTACTGACCAGAAGGTCGTGGTTCGAACCCGACCTCCGCCTTTCGGCTTCCCCTCTCTGGGCTCGGGCAACCTGATAGTATCCCAGCCCTCATGCTTCCTTCTGGTGGCATGGTACCGAAATGGTGCTACAGCTGAACGAGGTAGCCTGGGTGCAGCACATCCAGTTGAAGAACATCAAAACGAGAGATTCATCCGGGACTCAGATGACACACGAGATAACTTTTCTATCTGTGGCATTCGACACAAAAAGGCTAGATTGAAATCACCCAATCTGCTGCACCCGCAATCTTAGGATACTGTAACAACACTGATGCAATCACACCCGCTTCTGTTGCGTACACCTATTTGTGATTTTTCGCACTATCCATAATTAATAAAAAAAACTTCTAATAAGCCAGTTCATTTTCCCAACGTCTGCTCGTTTCTTCAATAGTAGAGATATAGTCCGAAAATTCCTGAGATTTATGATAAACTATAGTCACATTCACAGGCCACAACTTAATAGTCCTCTGTTGGGATGGACAATCTGACTACTCACAAGTAGTCCAGTTACGCAAGAGCTTGTTAGAAGAAAATATACCATTCGGTTTAAAAACTCCGTCTTGATCAGCAAATTATGCTAATCACAGTCGTACGAAAGAGCTATCGTGTCATAGAACAGAGCGAGGTCCCAAGCATGGGTCGTTCAGACGTACGGAAGATCAGAAGTTGAAAATGACTGAATTTCAACCGTCAGGTAAGACCCGAACTTCCAGGATGACTGGCAGTCTGAAACACCCCTAGCTGTTTACCTACAAAACATACGTCTGTATTTTCCATTACTCTAAACAAGACACAGCATTGGTGTCTGTCTACGAGCATACTACTCTATAGCGAAAATCGGGCTATCAGACAGTTAACTTGCGATTCCACCAACGCTGACTGAGCGGAATTGAGTGGAATTCGACTACATGGACGACAGGATGCTACTAACCGAAGGACTTCCGGTCATTCTCTGCGGGTCCCAGTGATTGAGTGGCCTGTCCATATCAACGAGGAGTGACAGATTTCTGAAACAAAATAAACTAGGTACTAAGAAGAGACAGTGCTCACCAACCCTGCACTCTTTCGGAGGCTCCACAATTCAGTAAATCTGAATCTCCAATCAAATGTGGAGAGACTTCTTTCGGCCTATCAGGAACTGTCCTCGACGTTGTCCCAACGTCACCAGTGATCGACAACACATGGTCCAAGAAACTGGCCATCCTTCGCACTTCGTGCGATTTTTTCGGGTTCATTCGCACACACGTCTCCTCCGACTCCAATTGTGAAATGAAGTCAACACATTTTGACGTTGAATTGAGGAACAGATGATGGTGATCAGTCGAAGGGATACAATCCGGTGGCAATCGGATGGCCTCCGCAAGAAACAGTGTGTACTGTACACAGGATTTGGCGAACGCAGCAAGCTCTTCTGGCCAAGGACGATTCGTGGTAGAACCGGATACCAAAAGCTGTAACGTCAGGAAGTGGATGAACGGAAGAAAGGTATAGAAAAAATACAAAGTGGAACAACGCGATAAGCACTGAGTAGTTCTTCACTAACAAAAATGCTCACTTTCAAGTCCTGTAGGGATGCCTGTGCCAAGGCGGTGGCCCATGTTTCTGGTAGATGCTCGAGCGACGGGTGGACGTAATGAGGTAGGCCTCCACTGATATGTTCCCTGGTCACCCATCGAAAGGTATATATCCAAGAATAGTTCCGAAGAAAGGTGATCAAGTTGTACAGTTTCTCATCCAACAGCAGACAATCCTAAAAGGTAGAAGCGGTGTTGAAATTGTCTAGGTTAAATCTAATTTTCTAAGGATTCCGTCGTCTTTGGTGTCGCTTTGTACAGAACAGTCATGCAACATCTCTGGTATTGAGGAGATGCCAGTTTATCTGTTACCTGAGCTGTGATGTATCCCGTCGTCAGATAGGATTAGAGTATCTGTTCACTGCAAACCGATGTTAAAAAAAGGGTCCAACCATCGACGTTCCCGAGTTATTGTTACGATCAATTATGGATACCGCGTTAGTCGTGCTAGGATACGTCGGATGGTACCTGGAAGAAGGCAACCCCACACTACGGATGAAACGCCAGCGTTCGATAAGTTGCAGTGACTCAGTCATGAGCTTCGAGTGCACAAGGATTGTCTGCATCACATTTCGTTTTCATCCAAGCACAAGTCACCAGGAGAAAATTATCTTCGGTTGGAATTTCAAGGATTCAGGAAGAACAGGAGTCTAGATTTGAGGGCTGTTTGAGTCACTTGACACCCATCTTTAATAATTTTGTCAGTTTTGATTCTATCATCCATGACAAGTGTGCAACAGAGGTATGTGTTCGCACTACAAGACGCGTTTAGTGCCTGTTGATGGACTGGGCACATCCATGAGATGGCAAACTCTTGCGAAAATAACTGATCAGTCTGTAAAACAGTCCAGTACACTCGTCCTAAGGCCGCATTTATCTGAACGACAATTAATCGTTCGGGCCTCAACACGCCCACAACCCCAAGACGATTGAAAAAAGCAGCAACAACTTCATGTTCACTGTTGCGTCATCATTCTATGCAGGGTGAGATCACTCACCAACGGCAAAGCAGGAGGAGCTGAAGAACAAGCAACAAGCAGAGTCACAGGATCCTGTATCGGAGCATGAAATGAGGTGAGGATGTGCAGTCTAAAGTGAAGTTGACCTTGTGACACAGGGTACACCAGACCGGTGGCTTGTTGCAAACCTGATCGACGTTCTATCAACCGCATCGTTTTGGGGCGTATTCTGTTTATTCGACCTACGATTTGTTTTACTGTGCATTCCCACAGCAATCAGGAGCGATGGACCTCTCTTTCTCAAGATTCCATCGTAGATGTTGCCAAAAGAAGTGCGCACAGTCGACAATCATCGGGCGTCCACTCAAGTAAGAACTCATCCGATCAGTGGGTCGACACAGTAAGCAGCAGTATATCTAGCGGCAGCGGCATCCGAGTTCTCAAAGATGCACAGCCGGAAGTGCAAGCACTGCGAGGCAGCAGCATTTGCATCCTAGTAAGTATTCTAGAGTCAAATATACTCTACACTCACTATTCGGAACCGAATAGACAGGGGAAGTAGAGATGCAGAGGTCGGGTTTGAAACACGGACCTTCGGCCACTAAGTTCCCGCTCTAAACACTGAGCCATCTCACCCCTAAACTTAGGGGAAAACATACCGGAGTTGTATGGGAACAATTCCCCTACCGCAGGATGAACAATACTGACGAACGACGCCCCCCCGACAAGCGACCTTTACTGGCTAGAGATACAATAGGTAGAACAACCGAATTCATCGGCTTGGAATCGCCTAAGTTTCCTGTGGTTATGTCGATCTGCGAGCAGCCGGAATATAAAGGACCCAGTGGTGGATAAGTGGTACGCCGAACAATGATATATCACAGCCATAGAGAGGGCGGACGACTGCCAAAAAGGCTGATGTTGAATAATGACCAAGTGTCAAACAGTACAAGTAATTCCGTGCAATTCGAATAGTTCGGATCGGGACTGACCCGAATCCACATCAACGTGGTGGTAATAGAACAAAGATCTAAAAACCAATGATGCATCCCTGTCACTCAACTAGTAATTCGTTCTTGTCACAGCTTACTGTAAGACCCTCTGGAGGCTACTGATAAAGCAAACGGATATATTTTGCAGACTGGTAGGGAACAATAGAAGCAGTGAACAGTTTTGGAAGAACACTATATATTTGCATTGCCATCGTCTGGGTTAAACAGTCGGAAAGAGGTCACATCCATGCAGCACCGACAAGGGGTTAGAAAATATCACAAATAAGCTGCTGGTGAGAACTGTGGTCAATCAGTCCATGCACACTTTTACATCCGTGTTCCGGGTGTGAGATGAACTCAACGATGGATCATCCAGAGCCGACTGGCGTCTGCAGTTTGTAGTGTATGTGTGAGTCAAGTGGAGAAGTATGCCAAGAAATGCTCCCAGAAGTGCTCCCATTACACATGGGTATGGCCAAGCCTGCCAGGGACGATCCCAATCAAGGATAAGCAGAGCAGCTGAACTCCATGTGCCAATCACTGCACCGTATCCAAGGAAGGCCAAGAACCATTCGTGAGGCTGCCTGTGGTGGAATCAACATTGAAACTGCACATTAGGCTCAGTTCCATAAGGCAATGATCATGACAAAACAAGTTACTCACAGTTAAATTGCTGCAATTAGATAACCACGCAGTGAGAGAGAAACTTTGGGTTCAGCTTAACTCGCGGGCAAACAGAGGTTTCTAGTCACACTCTGAAGAGGAATTCTGCCTGTAGTCAAGAATGGTAATCGTCATGGACTTGTTTGGGGGCGTGTATGTTAGCTGACCAAATACAACCTTCAGCTCTCGATAACAGTCCAGTCTGCCTAAATTATAGAAATCCTATGTGATCCACGGACTGAGTCCCAAGAGTGGGAAAATACTACAACACTGAGGGGAAGATAAGTCCATTTTCTCCAATTCGCAGCGCACGTCCACAGCTTAGCTTCTTTCGTTCTGGCACCCTCATGATCGTCCATTCCGTTTGTGAATGAGAACTAGATCTAAGGAGGTGACCAGAAAAATGCAGCCTTGTTCAGCACCGACCTTCACAGGTTATCTCACGTGAACTAACGACCTTCACCTATCCACATTCCTCCCTTCGTAAATCCTTCAGTTTGACTTTTCTCTCCAGTTTCTATGCTTAATGTGTTCCTGCGAAAAAACCCACCCATGTGGATTGAATTCACCGATCCTCGATTGAACCTTACCAAAATAAATGAACTTTGATTGATCCAAATACTTCCCCTCCCTTATCCACTCAGCTCCATTCGTCTTCCCATTGCCCATTATGAACTGGTCCCCTGTCTTGCATAATCCTCAACTTCAACCCCATGGCGGAAGATCACACATCAAAGAATTAGTTCTTTTGAAGTCGCATTTCTTATTGCTACCCTTCTTCAAACGGGCGAACCACCGAAACGCCTACGTAACCCGCATACATTCATGAAGATGGCAGTGTAGTTTGACGCAGACTATGGGTTTTCAATTGAATATCACGTTAAACAGCTTAATACATCTTGCAACACAAACTAGTTTTTTGTAGCTGGTCGTTTACCTCAGGCCATAGCAAAGCTCCTAAATATAGTAGAGGCAGAAAACATGATGGCGAAAAGCACGATACAGAGTACCTGACAATGGTATTTGCCTTTTAATTACTCCACAACAAAACTCAAGTACAGCGACTGATGATCAAACTGGACTAGAATAAATGCTACAGAGAGTAAAACGTTATAGACAAGTAGCTTCCCATAGATGGAACTGCAGCCTGATCTAAAATTTGTGCCCCTTCATCAGTTTTAGGTTTATAACAATAAAGGGGGTGACTTGGTAGCGAACTCACTCTAGTGGCTCCCACTAGAAATGTGGTAACCCTCCGTATAGGTATCATGATAAACACTTGGCTGTAGCGACTAAGAGTGATCAGTGTAGAGAGAGTTGGTGTCCGTAGACTGCCAAGCCGTGGAAGTGTTCTGCCGTATCAGGACAAACGTCCTTTAAACAAATAATTTGGTTGGCAGCACGCGTTAGACTCTGGCTAAGCAGCACGAAAACTACATGATCGCCTATATGAGCGTCTACCATAATGCAAATGCACATATACAAGGATAGTGAGCATCCGTAGCTAAATGGAAGGCTTTCATGTCCTTGGGAGCATCGCCGTTTAACTACAAGGTAAGTGACAAGATGAAAGTAGTTTGTTTCAGTAATTCCTTGGTAAGGAAAGTATTATCATCCAACGGCATTCCGTCGTTCTGAATACTATTACTTCAAATCCGCAAAGCTCCAAGTCGTCTCCTAACGCCTCAACATGGCCGAGGGTAGGTGCCATTAGAAACAAAATTCTCCCGTGTGACATCTTACAATTAGGCCTCTGCTGAGAAACTCGTAATCAACGCCCTCTCGCAGCGTTGTCCTCACCAAAATGGAATGGCGAAAGCATGACGGTCCACTGGTTGTTCGTCCAGAAAAACTTCTTGAATTCTGGTTCCAAACCAACTACCAAGAGGACGTAAATCAAATCCAGTGGACTGCTTGTTGAAATTATTTTTCGGAAACAACGGCCATCGATTAAACTTACAATGTCTTTTCAACGCCACTGCAAGGAGCTGTTTTCCTCCTAGCTTACCAGTGCCCTCCACACGCACTGAGATTTTTGTCGCTCCGCTTGTCTTTGTGAAAACGGCCACTGCTTTCAAGTAAATATCGTCGCTGCTAGGCCGAAACCCACCCTCATTCATAGTCCCAAAGGGACAAACCTTCCACCACTTTGTCAACCTTACTCATTTCAAAACACAGGTTTCGAGTGTCTGTATTGGGCCTCGGTGTAACTGTAGTATTTTTCCAAGGCACGCCCCGGTCAGAAGGCTCACCATTCTCCGTGATTAAAACTTACGTTTAAAACAAAAACAATGTGTCAGAAAAAGAAGGTATATGAACATGTGCAACACACAAACCAACCAGCGCGCTTGGTCTAAATTTATCAGCTTGTCAGATGAGATCCCTTGAACGATTTGTAAAATGCCACAGAACGCACCACATCTGTTCAACACTGTAAATACAAATGACCAAAAGCAAGAAATGTTCAGGTTTCATTTTCATACAGCAGCATCGATTGAACTCACGTACAGAATACTCTCACATCAAACAAAAGAAATCAAGTCATCATCATCATTGACAACACGACATCAGTGTTCAACACCGATGCTTCACTGCCGTACAACCATGATTCATTTGAAAGCCTTATTGTGAAGAAAAGAATAGAGGTGGACAGGGAAGGGACCTAGTGCTACCTTACTACAATCATTCCGTGGTGCCTACATCTACAAACAATCCTTCAGGCAAGCTGGATAGAAACTTACAACCAGAACCCCAATGACATCGATCAAGGAGCATATCTTACAGTGTCTTCATCCAGGCGCAGTGAGGATCACGCAGTCCCCATCCTGGTAGGCGAGTAGCACCGACAGCACCCAAGCGTTTCGTAATTTCTTTCACGCCCTTCTGTCGGGTAAAGTGCTGTCCACCTCTGTGCTTCCGCAACTCTTAATTGGGCATGGAAAACAGCACTCTCTTCGGCAAACGATGGTTAGGCATGCCCAATACATGTCCCAACCAACGCAGCTTCTGGTGCTGGACACACTCTTCAATGGAAGTACCCGTTGCACAACCCAAAACTCGCTTTCTAACTGCCTCGTTACGTATTCGCCGACGCCAACCCACACGAACTATGGTTCTGAGACAACGATTGTCGAATACCCGAAGACGTCTCAGTTCCGCTGCTCCACTAGGCTAAGTCTCACAGCCATACAACAAAACGACCCGCACTGTAGCTTGATACACACGTCCCTTGAGATTCAGGGATACACCATTCTGACGCCATAGGTACCTCAAATTGGCAAACGCCACCCGAGCCTTGCAGATTCGCGCATTGACGTCATCTGCCACACTAAAATCAGAACCAATGCAACTTCCAAGATACGTAAAACGCTCCACAACTTCCAGTGCCTCTCTCTGGATTGTCAGTGGCGCGTTCAGTGACCTTAGGCTTTGTGTGCAAAGTGCATACCAAAGGACGGGATGACTTTGGTCAGTTCATCCAAAGACATCTGTGCCTACTTCACCTCTTCGAAGACAAGAAAGATGTCATCTGCATATTTCAGATCGACAAGGTCTTCATCACAGGCTACGTGAACACCGGGGTTTTGGAGACCTTTCAGTGTTCGTCTCATGATTTCATCGATCATTAAATAGGAATGGAGAGAGTGGGCACTCCTGACGGACACCAATTTGTGTACAGAAGCTTTTGAAAAGCCCTCCATATATTCTCACACGTCCGGAAGTCTGAGAATACAAAGAACGTATTATGTTAACAAACTTCCGAGGCATTCCTTGATGGGCAAACGTGTCAGGGAGAACAGACCGGTCAATCGAGTCGGATGCCCCTTGGAAATTCAGGAATAGTAACTGTGGGTCGTATGAACGTATAATGTTGTTTTAGCACCTGACGGAGTGTGAATATTTCGTGAGAGCAGTCCCTCCCAGGCCGGAACCCCGCTTGCTGCTTTCGAGTCAGTGTTTCACTGGCCACCATACGGTGACGAAGCACAAGTGATGCCAGCAGTCTCGTTATGACCGGAGTTAGGCTGATCCCCCTGTAATTACCACACTCAATACGATCCCCCTTTTTTTGAAAATGGACACTATCACCGACCACCCAGTTGTCTGGGACAGTCAAATCAAAATCACACGGGAACTATGAGTGATTGAGTTGAGCTAAAAGCAAGTAGGTCGCCCGATTCTAGCTTTTGCTTTGTATGCAGCACTATCCATACAATCAAACAGATAAGCAAACGCACCAACTTATTTCGACAGTCGGGATGCAATCGGCAGTTTACGTGATTAATCCTTACGTGGAAGTTTGCACTTCCAGGCTGAAAAAAACACCGCGAAAACGATAGCTAGAAGACCAACACTATTTACTTCGTGTTCTGATAGGGCGCAAACCAAGCCGTACAATGTTATCCGCACTTTATAAATCAATGAGATTTCCATTCATGGCCTGGAGAGTCTGATACTATCTCGTGGTTCTTTCACGTGGAATGGCAGCTAGGTGCCGAAAAGGCGAAGCAGCTGGACGACTTTTATAGGGAGTAACTTGGCTCCCGAGCAAATTCTTGCATAGCCACTTTGATCGCGAGGTAAGAAAATGCTGAAGAACTCAACACGGCAGAAAACTGGTCTTCGGAAACTCGGGGGAGATTTCCTCTGTGACCCGTTCTTGGCTAGGCGGGGACAAAAAGATCTAATGACTGAAACAAACAACGAACAATCAGAACTACAACGGTTTGTCACCGGGAAACGTGTTCACGAATGGTCGCTTCGAAACGTGGATCTCTCAGAGTGTTCTGAAGTAAGTTGAGCTAAGTTGAACGGGATGAGTGAAGGGTGGAAAATGCTCAGGCACTGAATAAGGCATTCATAGAAGCAAATTGTTGCCCATGGTTTAACTAGCTCCGTTAGCTTGGAAATGGTGCCCATCATAGACAGGATAATCAGCGAAAGGGGTGAATCTTCACCTGACTAAAAAACGGCTTCGACAGATAAACTGAGCATTTATAAAAGGACCGTAGGGACTCCCAAAATGTAGATAAAAGGGCGTTCACCTAAGTGTTGATCAATCACGGTCCTGGCATCGCCTCTTTTTTTTTGTTGCCGTGGTGAGCATTCTTCCAAACTAGCATAACACACCTTCCTTCCATAAAACTCTCAGGCAGCTTTACTATTTGAATATTGTAAACTCAGAATTATCTGCATCCCCCCTATCCTATTGCCTTCAGTGCTTTAGTACGACGCATGTTTTGGCTTGGTAGGTTACCTGCGTTTCAGTCACAAACAGCTACCGCTATGGACGCCGTTCAGTGAGATTTTACGTTTGCGTATAACACAAAGGACGGTCGAAACCTACCTTGGTGAGAAATAGACAACGTTGACACGGCGAACGCAAGGATCATCCAGAGCAAGGAAAGGCAGTGTAGTTAGGCAGGTCAAGAGAATCGCTAAAGAAACTGTTTCCAAGTGTTGTCTATAAGTATTCGATAGAAATCAGTTGAGCTCACTCTAGAAAAGGTGCTCCAAAAAGCATAAATAGAAACGTATATACACCAACAGACAGCGCCAGATAGCAAAGCTGTGATGAGATTCCAGCTTTGCTCTTCTTGTTCGAACGAAGGATAAATTGGCAATTCAAGTTACCTTCATCCTAAGGGTCGGGAATTTCCACCAGGCAGGAATGGTCGAAGGGGACCGCCGATATTCTTAAACGACCAGCTACAAACAGAAATGTGTAAAGTTATCTCCGGTTAGAGTTGAACGAGACATGAAAAGTGGAAACGGTACGACGACGGCGTGATACCTGCGGATACCAAAGGGTTTCCTCGAAGAAAGCGTTTTTTTTTCTTGAGAAAAGTGCGGCGAAAATGAACTTTAGTCTTTGCATCGTCTAGAGATAATACAGTCATGTGTGAAAGGTTCCAAATACTTCCCAACACAGTAAGTGTTATTCGGTTCACCGTTGTTGGTTATGAAGCCAGCTCGTGTGACTTTCTTTACAGTAACTTTTGAGGTATTGCTGAAGTATTCGGCACGTAGTTAAGAAACAAGCGGATAACATAGTTAAGTTCAGAGCACAAGCAAGTGTGTGGACAGATAATCTTGTTGGTAAAATTTGTGTAGTTTGTCACTCACTTCCGATATTTCGCATCTCCTTAACGTCAACGTCGATGCTATTTCTGATAATGACGCTCCCTAATAACACCACTCACATATAACGGGCAATATTACGACGGGCTCGACTATCTTCACTTCCTCACTCAGTTATAACAATATAATCCTTGGTGCCAACAACTGTCACCAGTACGTAAGGAGATGACCACACACTTAGCTTGTTCATGGGCCGTGCTTTCACGGAAGTGGCTTTTCACTCAGCTGATCCGAACCCTCGGGTTGTCAAGGGTATGGTAAAATCAGTGGCCGACCGATCCATCGATCCTGATCCCGTCCACTTTGAGCAGGTTTCAATGTGGAACCAACCGCATGCATCTATCGTTCCCTTGGGAGATCGAGGAGGGTTGTAAACCTAGCTGTAAGTAAACATGCCGTTATAAACCATCACACCTAACACTGATCAATCCGTACATTTTGCCTTCAGTCCAGTCACTAATTGGTCGTCACATGTATCAGTGAAGCATCAGTGTCAACACTGAAGTTGCTGTCTTTGATGATGATGATGATGATGACATGTATCAAACGCCATAAACAATACTGATGGCCTTGAAAAGATTTCGAACAGCGCGTTTAATACAGAATCACACACAAAAATTTAGGTATCCGTAGTCCACTACCGCTTGCATCGTAGTATTGAAACGGTTAAGCCAAGTGCGTAATAATTTACCTGGTTGCTGTTTACTTTCTCTCGAATGTTCAAACATTGTTCTCAAAAAGGTTCAAAGCCCCTCATGGCTCCAATCAACATAAAACCTACTTTTGAATGTCATTTCTCCACATTTCAACAGCTGCTGGGCTTAACTCGCCCATCGTATAGACTAAGTGGATGCAGCGTCGACGTCTATGTTAACCTTGTAGGTTAAGTTGCTTCCATTGCATTAGTGGGTTCAGTGAACCCTAATCACCCGCTGAAAAGAACTTGGACACTGAATGATCCAGTTTGGGGGTGCAATCATCTAGTTTCAATGCTATAGATTGAGTACATAAACTAAGTGTCGGACTTTATTGTTTACAATGCTGCGAATCCAGAAGGGACACGTCAGTGATATGAAAACTGGGGTGGACCATCAGGTTATCTGGCACCGACGGTGCGTTTGCGTCCGGGGACACGTCAAATGTTGGCATCATAAGGTTACGTTACATGTGGCAGCAATCTTCCAAGTTGAACGGTTGGGAGAGAAGCAAACAAAAGAGACTTGGGCTTTCTTTTTTATGACTAGCAGTGATAACATTTTCGGAGATGTTCCATGAGCTCACAGCTTGAAAAAGCGTTGCCGTACGAAACTGCGCACACGTACCTAGAAAACTTCTAGCGTATCCCCAGCCGCAGCAGTCGTCGTTCAGCTGTAACACACCTTCACTCTCTAGCTTCCCACTGTCGTTAAGATAAAAGTGAAGAAGTGTGCAGCTCAGCTATTTTCGAAAAGTGAGTAGGTCTGCATTTGGTATACATACCAATATCTGCAGTGCAATGAGTAGAAACGGAAGTAATCCAGAGACAGAAGTGGATGTGCGGGGAACCGACTTTAGGATGGGGTGTATGAAGCTTTCTCATAGCGTAGTTAGAACACAATGGAAACAGCCAGATATTCCAATCCTTCTTCGTATGCATTGTAAATATTGCCCGATGCCATTCATCATGAAGGCGTTTCCGAACCCCCTATCGAACGACGTGCAGGCACTTTTCGTGAAAGCAAGTAGGTAAAAGTCTATCGCCCAGTGTTTCGTCGAGCCGATATCGATTTGGAACTCGTTGGCATCAGATGTCCAAAATTGGAGATCTTCGGCGAAGATCTCAGTATGTGCAACAGATCATTGAGGTACACTAGAAAGTAACAGCCCCAAAACAGAACCTTGGATATTCTCACTGTTGCCAATGAGCAGTAAACTGTATACACCGTGACCCGGAAAGTTTGGAGAAAAAATTTCGCGATCCATCGTAGTAGTATCGCCCTTCTTAATTTCACTTATTCCCTCCTCTACCCTATCCAACTCCATCCCAAAGTGAATAATCTCTCTCGGCAGGTCCAAGCACTAGAACCGACTTTGTTCATCAAACTCAACTACAGATTCTTCGCGTCCAACTTCACTCACAATACTAAACGCCTCAAACTCAGTTTCGAACTCCGAAAGTCGGTCACATTACCTGCCTTTAATGCTCGCAAACTGGAGCAAGCAGGACAAGCGGTCCTTGCTAGTAGGCTGGATCCCCTCCACATTGACGCCTGTGTCTCGATTCAAGTCCAAGAAGACCACCCAAATAAGCCTCAGCAGCGTCAACATCGCCTTACTGTGCATTCACATCCCCGGCAACCACAACAATATCTGAGCTCTCAGTCAGCCGTTCGAAGCATCACAGAAACTGTCTACGTACCATAGTTGATGGATAAGCAGATAGAATGAACAGGCAGCGGTTATCGGCACCTTTGAGAAACAATCCCAAATGTTGACAAATGAACCGCGGACAGGGGAGTATCACCGGGCGAGCGGAGACCCTTAGGCTCAGTGGCCTAAAACAATACCAACATAAGCCACTTTTGGATCATCAAAGGTGCACAACCGGCAGCGAAGAAATTTATGGGAAACTCAGTTCCGCAACTGCACTCGGGTTTTGAGTCGTTCTTTTTGAGAATCACAATACATCAATAGAAAGCAAGCCCAGGGTGTACACAAAAGAGGTCTGTTGTCCGGCTTCTTTCAAAGTGGTTCGTAGCAGACTGACAGACCCAGTTTGCCTTGTCGTATAAAGCAAGCTGTTCATTGGAATCTAATCAAGCGGTGTCATCAGCTCTCACACTCGGCGCAGTACCCACACCATTAATAACACGGGGAGCAGCTTCTGGATCCCAGAGACTTGCCCGTGGATGAACCCAGCTGCGTTGAACCGCGATTATATGCACCATCACCGAAGGCTCTTGTAATTGTGCGCAGAAGACGCAACACATGTCGAATTTTAAATAGGAAAGGATGCGATCAAACGTTAGTTGCCACAAGTGAAAGAGACTACCGACACTGAACAGCTGCGCCATTCAATATATCATTTGGTATCAGAGTTCAATTTTATAGGCAGACATCTGGGAATCCACGATGAATGTAACGAGTATCAAATAGGTAGGGTTGTATCGGCATGTATAGCAATAAGGGCTGAAGATCATGAAGCAGGGAGACCAGCTGCCAACTCTAAGTTGTGTAGATAGATGTTGCTACTCGATTGCCCGGCCTGAAGGGCTCATCTGTGGTGCCCTGTACTAAGATTATGGCACAGGAGAACGACCAACAATACAGCGGGTTCAAGATAATCAAACCCAACGTCATAGAAAGCGTCGCGCACCGCCTGCGCACCACAGGTGCGCATGCCTGAATGGTCAGAATCTCAGCCAATCAGGAGCGAGATTTTTGAGACGGCGCACTTCTCCTCAGCAGGCATTTCCTACATTGACCTTGGAGAAATGCGAAGGTTGAAAATTTGATGTTGAAAATCTCCTTATCATGTTCCCATCGTGTGTTAGTTGGTTCAACGATGAAAATCCTGTCGGCTAAACCTTGTTAAAACTGGGCCTGGTGGCACTTTAAATGCACGGGTTTACAGGACGACCAGGTAAGCCAACTGGCTAACTCTCCTGACCCGTTTTTATGCGCCAGTTGCCTCTACAATAAGGGTGCAATGCTTTCCCCAACTAGGGAAAAAGCCATAAAAAACAAGACCAATTCCTCACTACCGAATCACACAGACCAGTGTAAGTGCTCCTCGTTAATCGATGTACTCGCGACGAAACTCGAGCTTCTCTCTAAAGCTCTGACAGACGCAAACACTAAAAATGCAGCGATCTGGACGAAAGTTGACAAGGAACTTTCCTCGCTGAACGAGTACCTTGCACTATCCACCCCTGGTCTGCTGGCTGCGAAAAAGGTTATCCAGCTCTCCGATGCGGCAATAAAGACCGCCACGGCGTCTCTAGTGGACAGACGCGTAAGGGAGAGCAGACTGATAATCTGGGGGTCATTCTCTAGAAAAGTCACGCCAACGAAGCAGGCACAATCGCTCCTTGGCAGTGTCCTCTCAAAGCCTGACCACGAATCGCTTCACGCAGACTGGTTACGCCAGAAGGGAAGCAAGCGAACACTCGGGCTTCTCGTTACCCTTTCCTCGCCGTCGGCCGTACAGAAGGTTTTGGGTCGGGCTGTCAGCGTCCAAAAGGCAAATCCAACGATCAGGCGTCTATCTGAGGATCGCCCTCTAGACGCACGGAAGCCAGGCCACAGCAGTTCTAGGGAAGAGATGCGGAAAAAGCTTCCGGATGGCGCCAATTCGGCCGATCCCAAACTTAAGGCCAAACCGATTGTAGTTATAGCCCCTTGTGCTCCTGAAAGCACGCCGAGGCAAACGACCGCGACTCCGGACAGCAGTTTCTACTCAACCACCGCGGACCCCTCGAATTCTATAGGCAGTGACGCTCTGGAGGAGGCAAGCCTCACGTGGACGGAGCGCCCAAAGTACGTACAGTTATCAGCACTTCTTTCCGTAACAGACGTCAAAGGTGCAACAGTGAACTCCACACCCAAGCTACAACCGAGCTGGATTGGGTCAGACGAGCGGAGTCAAGTGGTGAAGCCTACCGGCAAACCAACCACATGCGCTGACGTCGACATCGGGGAATGCTGCGAGAACCGTACATCCACTGAGGCTGTGAAATTGCCAATCTCTAGCTCCACTCCGTCTAAAGTAGCCTCTTTGATTGTGGACACAACTCTTGCCCAGGACCATGACAATCAAAGCCACAAGCCTGACCACGGCGAGCCGAACAGTCCCTCATACACCCAGTTGGCCACGCTGATCGCGGGTGACTCGGATGACCACACAGGCGCGAAAGAAAGGCGACTGCGGCCAAACAAGCCATATACAACTCGCCAAATCAGAAAACTGCTGGCTGGCTTCAAGGTGCAGTCCTCTGAGAAAACCAGCCTCATGGGAGCACCACCAAAAGAACTACCCGGTGCTGCCACCCAGCGCTCAAAGCATCACAGAGGCACCTTTCCGACCAAATCGCGCCAAAATGCCCAAGAAGCCAAACAGACGCGAGATCGCCCATTGAGCAACAGCGAACCTGGCCGTCCAGAAGAAGTTAAAGAAAGGGCTACAAGTAGCAATGGTCGAAATTTTCGCCCACGGGGAAAAAAACTTCGTCCACCAAAACTAATAGGCCCGCGCAAACCGGGCTCCCACAGGGCGAAAAAAACCCTGCAAATGAAAAGCAACCCACGAAACCACCAATCGAGGGAGCAGACAAATATGCCTCAGAGGTCCCTTCGGAGCCCTCGACTCAAACCCGACGTGCAGCTATTAAGCCTGCTAACCTCCCTGGTTACACAACTCTCGGCTCCTCACCTTCGGAGGCAGCAGAGACAGTGTTGAAATGCTTGTCCACAAACTGTCTTAGCCTCTTCAACAAACTTTGTGATATTAAACAGTCAGTTTGTCTTGAACAGCCGTCCATTATCGCACTCACAGAGACCTGGCTCACACCAGATGTCTCTGACGCGGAGATCTCAATAGACGGCTACTCTATTTTTCGAGCTGACTCAAAACGAGGGAGAGCTGGTGGGGTTGCTTTATACTTACATGCGGCCCTGCCAATCCCGATTGTCCTCTCTGATACCACTCCTGCACCTTTTTGTGATGCACTGTGGCTTCAAGTCCCGCTGCGCGGGTCCGATTCTCTCCTTCTCGGTGTGGTCTACCGTAGCCCCTCGAGTCCTCCGGAAGATGACCACTTCCTCATACGAACCCTTGGGCAACTCTCCTCCAGCTACCACTTCACTCATCTCCTGCTGGTAGGTGACTTCAACGCTCCAAAGGCCCCCTGGACGGAGCTCCAGTGCGTCGGATCAAGTGGACCCTTTGCAGCGGCGTTGACCGAAGTCGTTCAACAGAGCGCTTGGACTCAACATGTCGTTGCACCCACCAGATACCGCGCGGGCCAACAACCGTCCCTCCTGGATTTGGTCATCACCAACGAAAGACATTTCGTTGATCAGGTGACAATTAACGCTCCACTGGGACATAGCGACCACTGTGTGCTCACCTTTGATTTCATCTGCTATTGGGCCAGAAATCCCGAACCCCAAACGTGGATTCGAAACTTCTGCCGTGCAGACTTTTCGGGAATGCGCATCTTTCTTAACCAAGTTAAACTGGGGCCAGCCTCAGTGGAAGACTTATATAGGACTATTGTCCAGAAAGTTCACGAGGCTGACGCGATGTTCGTCCCAAAAAAACCAGCACGCAGTCGGATGAGCCGTAAACTACCCAAAAGGATCCGGCGTCTTCTGGAAAAGAGGTCACAACTATTTCTCAAAAAGTTGACTACAGGAGACACAGAAGATGAGCTGGCATTTCGTAAAATGCGGAACCGCTGTAAATCGGAAATCCGCCAATGGAACATACGAAAACAAGCCACCATTCTAGACCTCGCCCGGAAGAACAGAAATGTGCTGTTCAAATACATGCGGCATCGCCGAAGAAACAAGCCATCCGCGTTCTCCCTGAGGGACAGGAACGGGGAACCCACGAGTGACCCAATAGTGGTATCTGAGTTCTACAGAGATCACTATGCAGGTCTGTATTCAGTCCCAGCGTCCTCGTCACATCCAACGTTGTCAAGGCGTACCTACGAACGGCCTCTAACCGACTTGGTATTCACGGTGGAGGACATTCGTCAACTCCTGCACAAGATCAACCCATTCTGCGCGTTGGGGCCCGACGAAGTCCACCCAAGGATCCTGAAGGAAACGTCGTACACACTGGCAACTCATTTCCATCTGCTGTTTCGTCAGTCGCTTGACGAAGGCCACCTTCCCTCTGTTTGGAAGGAAGCGATTGTCACGCCAATCTACAAAACTGGTGACCGACTATCGCCTGGCAGCTACAGGCCTATAAGCCTCACTAGCGTGCCATGCAAGGTGATGGAACGCATTCTGAAGCGAGCCATTCTAGATCACCTTACTTCCAACAACTTGATTTCTCAAGCTCAACACGGATTTCTCCCAAACCGTTCCTGCGTGACGAACATGCTCGTATTTATGGACAGCTTAACCCAAGCCAAGGACGAGGGACTCATATCGGATGCCATATTTTTCGACTTTTCAAAAGCATTTGATCGAGTCCCACACGTCCCTCTGCTCCACAAACTCGAGTCTTACGGGATTCAAGGGAAAATCCTACACTGGATCAAGGCATTCCTATCAGACAGATCATTCCGAGTGAAAGTAGGCTCGACCTACTCTTCTGCGGCGCCGGTCTCCATTGGAGTTCCTCAGGGCTCCGTTTTGGGACCTTTGCTGTTTCTGATATACGTCAATGACCTTCCAGATGTTATTTCAAGTCCATGTCTACTTTTTGCGGACGACTTGAAATCGTGGAGTTCCAATGCCAGTGCCCTCCAAATTGATGTGGACGCCGCAAAGCAGTGGTCGTTGGACTGGCACCTTCCTCTGAATGACGAAAAGTGCGTCCATATGTCATTTGGAGGAGACTCAGCGAACTCCTTTGTCATGCATGGTGAGAAAGGACCAGAAGACATCACGAGGATAGATGCCAAAAAAGATTTGGGTATCTGGCTCTCTCCAAACCTGTCCTTCTCACTGCACCTTGAGAAATCGGCTCAGAAGGCATTCGCTGTTCTACGGATGATTCGGCGTACCTTCTCTCGTATTACTCGCACGGACTTCCAAATACTCTATGGGGCCTATGTCAGACCGCTCCTTGAATATGCCAACCCGGTTGTCTACTCAGGACGCACGAAAGACGTAATCCTCATTGAGCGTGTCCAGCGAGCTGCTACGAAAATGGTTGCCGGTCTCAAGTCCATGGACTACGAAACGCGTCTCGTGGTGCTCGACCTCTTTCCCTTGGAGTATCGTCGCCTCCGAGGGGACTTAATTCTTACTTACGCCCTGTTTGAACAAGGCTTGGCCAACAGGTTTTTCACCGTTGACCCAGCAAACACACGGCGGGGACACGGTAAGAAGATTTTTAAGCTCAGAGCGCACACCTTCATTAGGCAAACTTTTTTCTCATTTCGGGTAGTTGCTGCGTGGAATAACCTTCCTGATACGGTTGTCCACGCTCCCTCTAGAACTCAGTTCAAAACACTATTAGACACTTATTTACGCGAGTCCTCGCGCTGGCAAACATACTGCCCCGCGCTGAGAACTTAAAGAGCAGTGCTACACCCTTTTTTCACTTGTGCCTTTCAGGCGAACGACAGCTGCTGAACGACAAGAACAAAACCGACCCGGGAAACTTGGGCGAAAGCCTCGCTCTTGTGTATCAATCCGTGAATCCGTGAATAAGTATTAAGTCTCCTCGGAGGCTAAAATACTCCAGGCTAAAGAGGCCAAGCAGTGCGAGACGCGATACATATTCCACGGACTTATGGCCGGCAGCCATTTTCGTAGCAGCTCGTTGGAAACGCTCAACGGGGCTACGTCCCTCTTGTGCCCTGGGCAGACAACTCAGTTGGCATGTTCAAGAAGTGGTCTGACGTATGCCCCATAGAGTGTCTGGATGACCGTGCGAATAATACGGGAGAGGGTGCGCCAGATCATTCATAGAGCTCTGTCAGCTAAAATCCCAGAAGTTCTCGTTTCTGCACGAAACTCACCTCACATCCGCTTTGCTTATGGATTTTACTCCGTTTTGATCAGAAGCCACCTACCGAAACTACCCTGTTAGCACCGGTGCGGAAATTTCTGCAGCATGTCTGCACCCGGGTGCGAAAATTTCTGCACAATATCCGCACACTTCTGCACCTGGGTGCAGATTCTGTGCGGAAATGAAACAGGTTTCCGCACCCAGTCCGCTCCCGGATGCGGAAAATCCGTACTCATTACCGGAATTTCTGCACCCAGTCCGCACTTAGCTGAAGTCGCTCGGCACACAAATTTAGCCCATTATAGGCATTTGTTTCTTCCCCTAGTACAATTCACTAACTTTCTAAATACTATACTCCCGTGCCATGATAACTCACCTACCCCCACACCTTTCTTCAGTATATTACCTTCTGGATATAAATAAGTGTTTTCAAGTAGAAATTTTTATATAAATGAAGTTTTAAAAATTACAGTACTGCCCTTAAGGGCATCATCTGTCATTCTTGGTGGCTCTCTGCAGGCGTTTTCGAACTTTCTGCTGTTCGTTTCGAAGCTAGCGATGGAAAATTCCCTTGATTTGTCGTAGGTTGGTGTTTGGGAACTTCTCAGTTGTCGCGTCTGTAATGAAAAATATAGTTATTGGATTTCATCCAGCCACTTGTCCAATAACATAGTATAAATTAAGCATCAGATACTTACAAATAAGTCCTTGGGCCAGCCTGGTTGACCCGAAGGCTCTTTTTCATTTATACCGCGCCAATTGAGAAGTACGGCGAGCCTTGGTGCCAGCGTCCGTGTAAGGATGTTGGACAAGTTCAGCCTGAAAAGGACAGTGTTGAAAAGCAATATAAGTGCAAGCAGAACATACGGACTGATCCCTTCAACGACTTTCACTGAGCTACCTTGCGGCAAAAGCTGATTTGTCTATAGTAACCGAAAGGTTCTCCTGGGACCGCAGTGGTGAATGGTCTTCTAGTGCCAAAGTACTGATTACAGAAATTGGGAGACCCCCGGCAAACAGCATTGTAACCCAGAGCCTAGCTTATCAACTGGGACAGTCAAATGCGGCATATCTGAGCCTATCAACTGATTAATTATGAATCTTACCCTCAGAGATTCGACCAAAGGCATTGTGGACACATTCGTCTGTCGGGCAACGAAAACAGCCGGTTGCTGCAACCGCTTGGCGTGCTTTCCTAAAAAACGGTGTCCTCGAAGAGCCTCTTTGCGCAACACGCCGCAGTTCATACCCCGGTCACGTCGCCCCCATTTTCGACTTCCCCCGTCAAAGTGTTTTTCCTTAGGGCACTACCGCTTTCCAGCACAAAAATATGATTGGTTAAGATGGAAGATACTACACACGTGAGGACAACCAGAACGCAGAACTTCCCGCCAATAATGGCGCTGCACACTAAAGCAAAACCACTTAAATCGGTTGACAGTTTACATTTTGTAGGGACCCGGAACTGCAGAGTGTTGTGGTTTTTTATCGCTGCGAGACAAATAAAGAAGCTTTGATGCCTCTTAAACGTCTCGATCTCCCACGGCCCAAAAGCCGAACAGAACTGCAGAAGTTCTGCACAGATTCCGCACAGGTTCTGCACCCAGGAGCGGACGCGTGCTAACTTAGTATAGACTGTATTTCGTGCCGTTACTAAGGTACACTGTTCAAATACACTAACTGAGTCTCGTTATCCTTACGCCTGTATAGATCTTGACACTCGCTAGCTATTTCTTTCAGGAATTTTTGCTGTCCCTGGCCCGTTTCATCTCCTGCCGGCTAGGCTATTGTTGATTAGATGGTTTGCCCATTTTGTACTGACCCTACTGCCGATAGTTATAGCTGCGCTGCTCTATCCACTACCCTCGTTTGTTTGTTCGTACTGCTTGATTGACCTTATAAAAAATGCGTACACTCTTATAGATTCAATCAATCTGTAAATTCCCAAATTGCTCGAATCCCACAGCCGCCATACGCCACTTGTTGACTGACAGCAGTGCTCCGTGGACTGGTGACCTTTCTTTTTCATTCACTATCCATCACAAATTCTGGTGTCGTCCAACTCACCTGGCAAACTCCTGATAAACTAGTCCATCATTCTAGAGGTTCTTTCCCCATCGGTCGCTATGTGTTTGCCTCCCTTACCACACCACCTCATTGCAGATTTATACTGGATTATTCTGTGTCACGTGTACTATATTAGCATCGAATTGGAAAGCTTATCCAGTCCTTGATTGCTAAGCATAAATCCACCTCTAGCACATCTCATTTAGCTGCTTGCTGTCACGACCCCATGTGTGATGGATCTTGTAATTATTGTTTATTTTGATTTACTCCATATTATCCGATACCTCCTCAAACTCACCAGGCCTTACTAATCTTGCCTCGGTTCCACCTCTCCCCAAGCTCCGAACGCCCTGCATGGTTGGTATCCACACTAAGCTAGTCTGTGCTCTTCATCTAAACGAATCTTCAATCGAACCGAAAATGCCTATGATCCTGCATTCATCATAGAGCTAGCCGTACCTTATGCCCTTTAGTTCTGGCTCTTTGCTTTCTACAATTCAGGATTACTTACAACATGGTCTTGGTCTCACTTCCCCCCGTTGTCGTTTTTCGCCACGTTCAAGTTGTAACCGCCAAGCATGCCTCATATGGTATATACCACCTAAAAGTTAGGAACTGAACCTGTTATATTATAATTTAGTCGGCTGTTGAGGCCCCGTTTATTGAATTCAGCATTATCCAGGGATAACCAAAACCCTACGGTTGCGCTCCGCAGATAAATCACAAAGAACTTGTTCGCTCAATTGTTTGCTTTCTTCCGAACCATATTTTTCAAGGTTATTAAAGTGCACCCAACGAAGAGACCGGGCATGCAGTCTGTTGAGAAGGCACGGGATTCAGTCAGCTTTCACTTCTGGGGTCCCTACCTTGAACGCCTCCGTATCATCCGCACGTGGTGAGCAGTTAGAACCCGGATTCTGTTGTGGGTCTTTCATGTATACTTTGAAGACCCAGGTCCAACCTCGAAACGTATACGCCATCAGAATGTCCTTAACGTTGACTCACCTCATTACCCCCTGAAAGAAATCCCACAGCGATTTGGGAGCTTGCCAAAA
Source organism: Clonorchis sinensis (assembly GCA_003604175.2). Lineage (NCBI taxonomy): Eukaryota > Metazoa > Platyhelminthes > Trematoda > Opisthorchiida > Opisthorchiidae > Clonorchis > Clonorchis sinensis. The sequence continues at coordinate 3,794,596 of CM030372.1, read as the reverse complement.
AATTACAGAAGACAAACTTGGAAGACACCATCTGTATGCAATTTTACCAAAGGCCTCAGTAAATTTCACGGGAACGACGTCTTGGGGCCAGACTTCCCTGGCCGTCAGTGAAGGGTTCATGCATTACCTGCACTGCCAGAAGCCGTGGTGCTCAGTTGCCCATATTTGAATCCTCTCCGCCGGTTTCTGAGTGCTACTTCTTACAATCATTCGCAATGTGGTGACAAAAAACATGCTTAACAAATCACCGCGACTGTTAACTGATTTGCACAGTTGTTTCTGAACCGTTGACAGCTTAGATGTTTGGCACAAGGCACAAAACGTCGCTACCACCAACTTTGTGGATGTAATTAGCCAGGATGAGATACTCGTCTGTCTACCCAGGGTCCACAAAATCTGCCTTGTGTTCGTGGGCTCCGTCAACGTAACATTGAGGCCAGAAGTCGCCACGGATGGGAGATCAGCCGGAGCTTTTTTATCCTTCAAATGGAGATATTGGTCTTATAGACCAAAAGTCTTCTCGGTGTTACCTGCAACTACTCAGCTCTGTCTATATAAGCGAGTAGACCTTGTATATAAATGTTCAGTGCTTGTTCAATTCCATATCTGCCAGACACGTTCTGCCTGGAAGACTCCGTAGTATGTGCCGTCCCATCTACTTTGCAGTGCCAGCCATTTCTGTACCTTCTGGCCCCATTTCAGAGTGGTAGCACGGAGGGGCTTGTTAGAAGGCAATGACTTATACTTAGGTAGGGGGTTTCCAATGTCCCTTCCGGGTGGTTTCAAGGAAATCAACAATATTGGTGGGTACCGATTTGATCATCAAAGTGTTTTGAATTAGTTAATGCGGGTGATCTTGAAGCTAGGTCTTGTAATCTTCGGACCGTCAGGAGCACCTCCACTGCCAACTTCCGTCCGACTCGGGATATTTTCAACGCCGCCCAAAATCAAACAATACATAGATCGGTTTCGTTGGCAATTTTCTAGTGCTTGGGTGTTTCGCCGAATTTTTCGCAGTTAGTCGACCTTCAGGACAAAGATACCTGAGGATCCAGTATAGCCGGTCTCGTGGACGACAGGTACAAAAGCAAGCCCCATCACATTCAGCCTCCAAACCGAATGCCGTAACCGATGTGCAAGAGATCACGTCCGCGCCTGTTCTCCTTTTGCAACCGAAAAAAGCTGGATGGCTCTGTAAGTCCTCTTTTCCCAGATCAGGCAGCTTGGTGATGTCCCTTGAGAAGTTCACTAATGGCACCTTATAACCGATACCGAATTCCGGCATTTCTGCCGCTGTCGCCAACATCGTAATTAATTGAAGTAGTTCGTCCATATACTTTTATTCCCAAATCACCTTCTCTGTGCCAGAAGGGCAAACGCCTTCGACAAGTGGCGGGTAGCTGCAGATTTTTCAATTTGGCCTTTACAGTTGAAGCTGCGGTGTCTCCAGGAGAGGTTCTTGTGTCCCTGAACACACAAGATTCAACGACATACGAGTAGGCGTTTCACGGGCTTTCTGCGTAATCGGGGGACTTGTAGCCCAGCGCATGATTCGACGGCGGGGAACCCTTGACTAAATTAATCGGTGGACTACAAAAGACTGACTTCATGAAATACACCGGGGTACCTGAGCACGTATAATCATCCTGAATATCCACGTATACGGCAATTGATGCCCTGTCAGCCAACGTGAATATTTCATTGGCAATGTGCGGAGCCCCTCATTTGTACTGTAGCACACTGTGGGAGTCTACAGATTGCAAAATTGGCACCAATTGGCCGCTTAGGGTGTTGCGTGTACAGGGATTAGGCGGCAATTTGTTGTGTGGTAGAGTCACGTCCCTTGACAAAATTTTAGGGCCCCGCAAACTGAAATTACCGAACTGAACCTATGGGAAATATCACTCGAAGCACCCCAAAATAAGCTCATTCCGACATGCAGTGGAAAACATGTCGACATGAGTAGCGGTGAATGTCTAGGTTCTCGCCTACTGGGAAACCGGCGAACATGCACGAGCATATCTGGACGATGACCGGTAAGCCTCATACCACACACGACATCACGAACCATAAAAAATGAGCACATCATCAGCCTGAAATTCCCAAATAAGTTTGAGGCATTGTGCTCAGTTTTCACTTGAACCACTTCGTGGGCTGTGAGTACTTTTTGAATGAAGTACAATAATGTGAATGCTGACGGCCAGTGTGGCTAGCTGTATTCGCTCTTGAGAATTTTGTGAGTTACCTACTTAGCTCAAGGGTGACTATCCGACACACTGCATGCCGTGTTCATTACAGTTTTACAGTCCTGAAATGTTGCAAGACTGCATGGACTGTCTCAGTGGAGCTGTGTAGTGTTCTGTTTCAGTCATGTTTGCAACAATTTTGGTTGGTTATAAAAGCGTGGTTGAGATATATATTGCAGAGCGCAACCTAGTTGATGGTGGGCTTGTTCAAACAAGGCAAAGGGTGGTAGTAACTGATTTCCGGCCACTTACTGCGTGTGCTTCTTCAAACATTAGGCATGCATTGACAGTCATACAGTATTGGCATTTCTACCTAGTATTTTCGTGAGCAGTTGACTCTGTCGTCACGGGCAACGGATTGATACACAGGATCAGGGCTGCCGTCAAAATTATCCGGACCGAGCTTGTTCATGTCACCCAGCGGCTTCCATTCACCTGAAATAAATGAGCGAAAAAAGCAATACTATTTATTTCTCAGCTTGAAGAATTGCGAATTGAAGCATCCAAGAGTCCCGTGAAACGGCTTCCGGATGCAGTGTAAACAGTCGTCTAAGGAGGTTCATTATATACACCAACTACAGAAAGAGAGAAAACCTGTCACCCGAAAATACGCACTCCGAGCCCATAAACCTTACCATGTCCTCATCGTGGAGTATCTGCGTCAGAGGTAATGAGCCTATCAGGTAAACCTTGTTTAAACAAGGCAAAGGTAAGCATTAGTTCCTCACGGAAATGGACACAGTCAAGGACAAAGAGCGCAAGTCATTCGAGTGGTTATTCATAATCGGATGGATCTGAGGCCACCAACGACCTTCGCAGCACCGTGCTGAAAAAGAAAGATATCAACTTGGTGAGCACTGACGTGCAGCGTCGACATCCAATTAGAAGGTAGATCTAAAACTTCAGGATTTCACGTCGCCCTAGAAAAGCAGGCATGTATCTCAGATATGAACGACAAATAATCAACGAATTGCACAACCTTAGAGGTAACCGGATTGACCATAGGCGGTAGTTGACCTGCGCAGAGTCTAGTGCATGTGACGACAAACTTCCTCAAAATGACATGGTGAGTCAATTTGTTCCGTGCCGATGCAAAATGCTCACCAGATCAGATGAGACGGAACTCGGTCAAGGAGGCCTTGGGAGCGTTAAAATCACGGAATCATGGATTCACGGTTGATACACAGGATCGAGGCTTTCGCCCAAGTTTCCCGGGTCGGTTTTGTTCTTGTCGTTCAGCAGCTGTCGTTCGCCTGAAAGGCACAAGTGAAAAAAGGGTGTAGCACTGCTCTTTAAGTTCTCAGCGCGGGGCAGTATGTTTGCCAGCGCGAGGACTCGCGTAAATAAGTGTCTAATAGTGTTTTGAACTGAGTTCTAGAGGGAGCGTAGACAACCGTCTCAGGAAGGTTATTCTACGCAGCAACTACCCGAAATGAGAAAAAAGCTTGCCTAATGAAGGTGTACGCTCTGAGCTTAAAAATCCTCTTACCATGTCCCCGCCGTGTGTTTGCTCGGTCAACGGTGAAAAACCTGTTGGCAAAGCCTTGTTCAAACAGGGCGTAAGTAAGAATTAAGTCCCCTCGGAGGCGACGATACTCCAAGGGAAAGAGGTCGAGCACCACGAGACGCGTTTCGTAGTCCATGGACTTGAGACCGGCAACCATTTTCGTAGCAGCTCGCTGGACACGCTCAATGAGGATTACGTCTTTCGTGCGTCCTGAGTAGACAACCGGGTTGGCATATTCAAGGAGCGGTCTGACATAGGCCCCATAGAGTATTTGGAAGTCCGTGCGAGTAATACGAGAGAAGGTACGCCGAATCATCCGTAGAACAGCGAATGCCTTCTGAGCCGATTTCTCAAGGTGCAGTGAGAAGGACAGGTTTGGAGAGAGCCAGATACCCAAATCTTTTTTGGCATCTATCCTCGTGATGTCTTCTGGTCCTTTCTCACCATGCATGACAAAGGAGTTCGCTGAGTCTCCTCCAAATGACATATGGACGCACTTTTCGTCATTCAGAGGAAGGTGCCAGTCCAACGACCACTGCTTTGCGGCGTCCACATCAATTTGGAGGGCACTGGCATTGGAACTCCACGATTTCAAGTCGTCCGCAAAAAGTAGACATGGACTTGAAAGAACATCTGGAAGGTCATTGACGTATATCAGAAACAGCAAAGGTCCCAAAACGGAGCCCTGAGGAACTCCAATGGAGACCGGCGCCGCAGAAGAGTAGGTCGAGCCTACTTTCACTCGGAATGATCTGTCTGATAGGAATGCCTTGATCCAGTGTAGGATTTTCCCTTGAATCCCGTAAGACTCGAGTTTGTGGAGCAGAGGGACGTGTGGGACTCGATCAAATGCTTTTGAAAAGTCGAAAAATATGGCATCCGATATGAGTCCCTCGTCCTTGGCTTGGGTTAAGCTGTCCATAAATACGAGCATGTTCGTCACGCAGGAACGGTTTGGGAGAAATCCGTGTTGAGCTTGAGAAATCAAGTTGTTGGAAGTAAGGTGATCTAGAATGGCTCGCTTCAGAATGCGTTCCATCACCTTGCATGGCACGCTAGTGAGGCTTATAGGCCTGTAGCTGCCAGGCGATAGTCGGTCACCAGTTTTGTAGATTGGCGTGACAATCGCTTCCTTCCAAACAGAGGGAAGGTGGCCTTCGTCAAGCGACTGACGAAACAGCAGATGGAAATGAGTTGCCAGTGTGTACGACGTTTCCTTCAGGATCCTTGGGTGGACTTCGTCGGGCCCCAACGCGCAGAATGGGTTGATCTTGTGCAGGAGTTGACGAATGTCCTCCACCGTGAATACCAAGTCGGTTAGAGGCCGTTCGTAGGTACGCCTTGACAACGTTGGATGTGACGAGGACGCTGGGACTGAATACAGACCTGCATAGTGATCTCTGTAGAACTCAGATACCACTATTGGGTCACTCGTGGGTTCCCCGTTCCTGTCCCTCAGGGAGAACGCGGATGGCTTGTTTCTTCGGCGATGCCGCATGTATTTGAACAGCACATTTCTGTTCTTCCGGGCGAGGTCTAGAATGGTGGCTTGTTTTCGTATGTTCCATTGGCGGATTTCCGATTTACAGCGGTTCCGCATTTTACGAAATGCCAGCTCATCTTCTGTGTCTCCTGTAGTCAACTTTTTGAGAAATAGTTGTGACCTCTTTTCCAGAAGACGCCGGATCCTTTTGGGTAGTTTACGGCTCATCCGACTGCGTGCTGGTTTTTTTGGGACGAACATCGCGTCAGCCTCGTGAACTTTCTGGACAATAGTCCTATATAAGTCTTCCACTGAGGCTGGTCCCAGTTTAACTTGGTTAAGAAAGATGCGCATTCCCGAAAAGTCTGCACGGCAGAAGTTTCGAATCCACGTTTGGGGTTCGGGATTTCTGGCCCAATAGCAGATGAAATCAAAGGTGAGCACACAGTGGTCGCTATGTCCCAGTGGAGCGTTAATTGTCACCTGATCAACGAAATGTCTTTCGTTGGTGATGACCAGATCCAGGAGGGACGGTTGTTGGCTCGCGCGGTATCTGGTGGGTGCAACGACATGTTGAGTCCTCTGTTGTACTCTGTTGTACGACTTCGGTCAGCGCCGCTGCAAAAGGTCCGCTTGATCCGACGCACTGGAGCTCCGTCCAGGGGGCCTTTGGAGCGTTGAAGTCACCTACCAGCAGGAGATGAGTGAAGTGGTAGCTGGAGGAGAGTTGCCCAAGGGTTCGTATGAGGAAGTGGTCATCTTCCGGAGGACTCGAGGGGCTACGGTAGACCACACCGGGAATGAGAGAATCGGACCCACGCAACCGAACACCCGCATTAAATTATCCCACTGGAAACCATTTGACGCTACCATTTGAGCTGTTGAGACATCAGTGACCAACAAATGAATGCGCAACGCATCATCGTCTGGAGAAAGCAAAGACTACTAGCTAGGAAGCGACATCGTCTATGAGTACGTCTCACGAGGCTCATCCGTTCCTCCTTATACAGCAACCCAGGTGACAGCGCTACGCCAAGGCTGACGTGGAATAAGAGCACTTCTGTTTATGATCAAGGTTGATTGCGCGCGCGGGAGTGCCGCCAGAGTGCTCGCACAGGAAGATGGTCAGTGGGTTCGCTTTAGATCTTCGTCTCAAAAGCCTAACCATTAAGCAGCGGATCGGGGCATGTATATTACTGCAGTGCTGCATGCTTAAGAGACCCGCGTAATCGTATGTGCTTGATTGAATTTAGACCAAACAGATTTACCTACCACCGTTGTGATCCCTATTTTCCACCGATTATGCATTCACGCGCCACTTCGACGGGGCCCGTTAAGGCCTACATGCTAGAAGAAATGGGTGTTACCTATTTATTCCATCCTAAGATGCGGGATCCAACAGCCCGGGCCTGAAAACCATAGAATGCGACTGTCCCCAAGCTTGCTTTTTACACCGTGACCTTAGTCCTAGCGCCACAAATAGGGTAAGTTGAAACACGTTGCCTGTGTACTGCTAACGCTTAGAGTGACTAGATTGGTCACGTTGTGACCTCGGCTTATACAGCTGCCTAGATAATTAAAAATTGCGGCAAATACGAATCCAATAGAAATCTCGACGGACGACGAGAATGCTGGAATTCTTGAACACCTCCCTGCACTTTAACCGGAACTTGGGTTCACCTCCGAACATCTATTTAGACTAGGCCTCATGGACCGATTTTTTACGAGACAATGTTTGTATTAAACAAGCTGCTTGGGGAGCCCCAGACGCAATTGCGATGTCCAAGCACCCACGCACTACAAGTATCCGTGTCGAGAAAAAATCAAATGGAAAGGTGTAATCTTGGCGAAGGCCACCTACATTGGGCGGTTCGTCGTAGACACTTACGACGAATGGAGAACAAGGAGTAGATTTACAAAATACAGTGAAATTCCTTATAGTCAGGCTGGCCTGTCTACGGTGAAAGTCGCCATCACGGATGGTGTGTATGGCTCTGCCCAACACTTTGACGTATGCAGGATCGATACGGATGATCCAGGTTTTTGCCCAAGCTTTCCGAGTCGGGTTTGTTCTTGTCGTAGTGCGAAGGGGTAGCTAGCGCACCAACTCGCTGGACGAAATCCCGCTTGGTGCTCGCGAATTTTCTCACGTGGAGTGTACAGTCTTAGCCGCTTTACGACAAGCGTTGGACTTAAGACTTTGGAATGAGAATATCCACACTGTGTACACTTAACCATCGAATGACGGTTTGTCACTGTTCTGAATTTGATTATGTTGCCATACCAGTTAGAACCATCTGGTTTTCACGGATTCACGGATTGCTACACAGGATCGAGGCTTTCGCCCAAGTTTCCCGGGTCGGTTTTGTTCTTGTCGTTCAGCAGCTGTCGTTCACCTGAAAGGCACATGTGAAAAAGAGTGAAGCACTGCTCTTTAAATTCTCAGCGCGGGACAGTATAATTGCCAGTGCGAGGATTCGCATAACTAAGTGCCTAATAGTGTTTTGAACTGGGTTCTAGAAGGAGCGTAGACAACCGTCTCAGGAAGGTTATTGCAGGCAGCTACTAAACGAAATGAGGAAAACTTTGCCTGATAAAAGCGTGTACTCTGAGTTCAAAAATCTTCATACCATGTCCCTGCCGTGTGTTTGCTGGGTCAACTGTGAAAAACCTTTTGGCTAACCCTTGTTCAACAAGGCATAAGAATTAGGTCCCCTCGGAGGCGACGATACTCCAGGGGAAGAAAAAACTGGAACACCACCGCGTTAAGGTGGTACTAGCGGAAGCGCATCGGGCTGGGGAGTCGGACGGCACTTCATTCCAGACGTGAACTTGGGGCCAAGTCTAAGCTCAGTTTTCAGTCCGATCCTCCTAAGCTGACACTTTCTGCAAAAGAATTAACAAGGATACATAAGGTGTGGTTGACATTCAAAACAGATCGAGCCATCGCGCGGGTGCTGGTGCAGGTAGCGGCAGTAACATAGAACTTTAGATACCTCGATACGGCACTGGCAACCAGCGTTCTGCGGACGCCAGTATGTGATTGGTTATTGGGTCCACAGTTTCGACCATTCAGAGCTCGCCATGACGCTGGACGGGCCAGTGACCCGGTCACGTGCAGATGAGGCTCACTCGCTGGTGCAGGGCCTGCTCGTGAATGGTAGGACGGTTTCGGTGTGAGAAGCCACCTGACTCATTCTGTCAGGCTATTTTGAACTAGTTTTGGACGTCACTTGAGATGACCTCATTGGCTTGCGGATCTCGTCAGTCCAGTGTCATGACCCCGGTGTTGGTAATTAGTTGAAATATTGCCAGCTCGGGTGAGTTTGTTGGTTGTTGATCTGTTCGCCGAGCTTGGCAATTGACTTGAAAATATTTCGTCACTATACGAGGAGACATCATCAGCGCGCAGTTGGTTGGATACCTCCTGTTTGCCTGCGTCTATATAGCATTTGAAGACTGTCTGTTAGCTAACGTGATTGGCTAGTTGGTAACGGCGTTTTCCTTGAGTATAATGGTATTTTCATGATAGTTGTTGCGTCGTGGTCTGCGTCCCTTCGAAGGAACGTCTTGGGCTCGTGCAATTTTGTGAAAGAATTTTTTTCACTGTTTAATCTGTCTACGGGGTCAACGTGTAGCACATCGAATTTTTCACTCTAACCTTACCTGTGCGCGTAAACTTCTATCAGACTGCACTGCGGTGTAAGGTAAGCAGCCAAACATTTGGTTCACTAGTCACCCTTTCCTCACCAACTGCCGTACAAAAGATCTTGGCGTGGAATACCAGCATTCAAAGGGCCTACCCATAGATTAATTGCATATCGGAAGACCACCCTCTAGGGACGCGAAAACTGAGCCGTAACAGTCCCAGAAGGGAGACGCTAACAAACTTCCGCTTGGCGACATTTCCCCCGATCCCAAACTTTTGGCAAGCCTGATGGTAGTTGTTAACCCTTTACTCTTAAAAGCACGCCCACGCAACCGGCTGCGACTCCAGATTGCGGTTTCTACTCAACCACCACAGGCCTATCGATTGTCAACGAAATTGATATTCGTGGGGAGGCCACCCTCGAGTGGACGCAGTGTCCAACGCATGTGGAATTATCATCACTAATTTCCTTATCGCACGCTAAAGGCGCAGCGGTGAACTCCACACCCAGTTCACACGTTCTGAGCTGGATTGGGTCATCTGTGCGGAGATAAGGAGCGAAGTCTACCGACATACCGACAGGGGTCCACCTCAACATCGGGAACTGTTGCGAGAATCCGACAACCACGAAAAATGCGAAACTCTCAGCCTCCAGCTCCACTCCGTCCAAAGCGGTTTGTCTGATTGTAGACTCAGTCGTCACTCCGATAGCCAAAGCTACAAAGTCCACAACGATGTACTGAAAATTCCTGCGTACACCTAACTGGCCACGCTGATCGCAGACGAACTGGGAGTCCACGCAAAACAAAAGGAAAGCGACTGCCGTCAAATAAGCCACGTAAACCTTGCTCCATCGAAAAGTTGTTGGCTAGATTCGCGTTGTGCTCCTTTGCGAAAAACAGCTTACTGCAAGCGCCACCAACAGGAATATCCCTTGGTGGTGCCGTCCAACGCACAAGTGCCCTTATGCCTCCACAGAGGAAACTTACGGTTCAAACAGCGCCAACAGCCAGAGGAACCAGACGCACGCCTGTGCACCCCAAATCCTTGAAGAACAACGAAACCGGGTGCCGACAATGGCACTGCGCCAGCTAAAAGTGGCAGCCACCGAAATTTTCAACCATGAGAGTAAAACCCAGGTCCTACACAGTCAACAGCCCCGCGAAAAACGAACTCTCGGGGGTGGGTGAGTAGAAAACCTTCTACAAACGAGGGACACCATGCAAAATCAAGGAAAAGGCAGACAACTGTGCCGCAGAGGCCTATTCGAGGCCTTGCACTCAAACCCAGCATACAGCTACTAAACCTACGCCTCTCGACTTCCCCTGTCTAGGCTCGGGCAGCCTGGCAGTACCCCAGCTCTCGTGTTTCCTTCGGGTGGCACGGCAGCTGGGCATCGAAAGGACGTTACAGCTGAACAGTTTAGTTTTTTTCCAGAAGATACCGAATCCTTTTAGGTGGCTTTTGGTCCATCCGACCGCGCGCTGGTCTCATGGAGACAAATATCGCGTCAGCCTCGTGAATTTTCAGGACAATCGTCTTATATGACTTTTCCACTGAAGCTGGTCCCAGTTGAGATCGCTCAAGGAAGCCAATTATTTCTGGGGTCTACACGGCAGACGTTCTGAATCCACGTCTGAGGTTCTGGATTTCTTGCCCAGTAGCGGATCAAATCAAAGGTCAGCACATTGGTCACTATATCTCAGTGGAGCTTTAATCAAAACTTGATCAACGAAGTGTCTTTCGTTGGTGATAACCAAATCCAACTGGTAGTTGGCCTGCGCGGTATCTGGTGGCTACGATGACATGTGTCCAAGTGCTCTGTTGAACGGCTTTGGTCAGCATCGATCATCATCATCATCACCAAAGACAGCAACATCAGTGTTGACACTGATACTTCACTGCCGTACAACCATAAAGTTCGTCTAATTTCATATAAAAATATATATATATATATATTTAAAAGCCCTAGAGTGAAAAGAAGAGAAAAGAGTGGATGAGGGAGGGACCTAGTGCTGGCCTATGTCAAGCATTCTGAGGTGCCTACACCTCCAACCGCTCAATCAGACAATCTGGAAAGAAACTGACAGCATGAACGCCACTGACATCGATTAGCCGCCATTTCTTGCAACGTCTCCAGCCAAGCACAGGCGGGGTCACGGGGACCCCATCCTGGAAGGCGTACAACACCAACAACACCAAACTCTTCGTGATCTCTTTCACGCCTTTCTGCCAAGTCATCGCTGTCCACCTCGCGGTTTGCGCCAATCTGAAGGAGGCACGGAGAACAACACTCGTCTCGGTAGACGGTGTTTCGGCATGCGTAGCACATGACCGAGCCATCGTAGTCGGTGCTGGATGATTTCCCCAATTGAAGTACCTGCAGCACAACCAAATACCCGTTTTCTAATCACCTCGTTACTAACACGCTGACGCCATCCAAAACCAGCCACGCTTCTGAGGCAACGGTGGTCGAAAACCTGGAGACGCCTCACATCATCTGTCCGCAGAGGCCATGTCTCGCACCCATACAACAACACAGCCCTTACTGTAGCCTGGTACACACGACCCTTAAGATCTAGTGAGATGCCTTTTTGACGCCACAAGTGACGCAAATTAGCAAACGTGATTCGAGCCTTTGAGATTCTTGCACTGACTTCATCAGACACATTTCCGTCAGAGCTAATACAACTACCGAGGTATGTAAAGTTTTCCACAATCTCAAGTGATTCTCCTTGAATTTTAAGGGATATGTCCGGAGACTGCACGTTCTGAAGCATGACTTTGCACTTTGAAGGTGCAAGGCGCATGCCAAAAGATGGTATGATGGTGGTCAGTCTATTCAACAGGCTTGTGCTTCACTTTGGTCTTCAAAGATGAGGGCGATATCATCTGCGTACTCCAGATCGACAAGGTCCTCACCAGCAACAATTTGAACACCGGGGTTTTGAAGACCTTCCAGCGTTCGCCTCATTATTTCATCAATGACGAAGTTGAACAAGAATGGAGAGAGTGGACATCCTTGTCTGACACCACTTTTTGAGAGAGCTCGCCATACACTCTCACCCGCCCAGAAGTATGAATATAGGGATCGAATTATGTTTACAAACTTCTGGGGCATACCCTGTTGAGCAAGTACATTTAACAGCACTGACCGATCGACAGAATCAAACGCACCCTTGAAGTCAAGGAACACCAAGATTGTGGGTCGTCTGTACATGTGGCGTTGCTCTAACACCTGACGGAGTGTGAAGATGTGGTCAATGCAGCCTCTACGCGGTCGAAATCCCACTTGATTCTCACGAGTCAAGGTTTCGCGTGCCATCGTAAGACGACGAAGAATCAGTGACGCCAGAAGCCTTGTCACAACAGGAGTCAAACTAACACCTCTGTGGTTGCTACATTCACTGCGAGTACCCTTTTGAAAATGGGCACTACTATCGATTCACCCCAGTTGTCTGGGACGGTCTCTTTCTCCCAGATAGACCCAAATAGGCTAGACAGGCACTGGCTGAGGAGCCCACCGCCATCCTTGAAAAGAGCAGGTGGAAGGTCGTCAGGACCAGCAGCACGATGACGCTTGAGTAGGGAAATACACTCGGACACTGAGACCGAAGGCGGCTCCATATTTACGGTCCACCTTTCTGTTGAAGGCCAGGATTCTGGATTGGAGGTAGCAGGTGGCCAGCTGAATTGCTGTTCGAAGTACTGTGCCCAGCGGTCCAAACGTTCTGCTTTATTGCATATCAGGGAGCCATTTTGGTCTCTGATTATTTCGCTGACAAGAGGTTTCGAGGACCAGTCGAACGAATCAAATGGAACAGCTTGCGCGCATTTCCAGCATTCTTTGCATCTTCCATTTCTTCGGCCTTTCGGGTCCACCAAGCTTCTCGGTCTGCACGGACACTCAGTTTCACCTGGCGTCGGATGATGCGTCGGGTGGAGTTGTGGTGGCGGCCAGGGGGAATCTGTCGCGGGTCTCCAGCAAAGGTCCTATCAGAGATCCAATGTTTGGATGAGGTTGGCTGGGTTGTACCGCAAACAGACGTTCCATTGAGTTGCGCTTTGGATATCTTTTCCCAGTGGCTGTTTATATCCGAGGCCGTACCGTTCGGCAGGCATTCGAGGAGCTGGTTCTGATAGTTTCGTTTGACTTCTGGATCCGAGATGGCTCAATGGTTAGAGCGCGAATTTTGCGACCGTAAGGTCGCAATGTTCCGATCCCGGCATCTGCCTCTCGACTTCCGTGTCTGGGGCTTGGGCAACCTGGCACTATCCCAGCCCTCGTGCTTCCCTCGGGTGGCATGGCAGCTAGGCATCGAAGGGTGCTACAGCTGAACAGTTCTGGGTCCACTAGCTTCTCAATGGGTAAGCGAGGTGTGCGCGTTTTGCGTACACCTGAAAAGCGCAATGAAAAGCAGCAGCGTACAAGTGCATGGTCGGAGTCCACGCTGGTGTTCCAGAAGGAGCGGCAAGCGGTGATCGACCCTCGCCACCGATAACTGACGGCGATGTGGTCTATTTGGGTTCGTCGCTGGTTTGTTGGTGGGCACCACGTTGTCAAGCGATTTCCGCTGTTCCGGAAATTCGTACTGCAAAGGAACATTCTGTGATCGGCACACATCTGAAGTAAGCGGTCAGCATCGATGCAAAGTATCCACTAGACACGATGCACTGCAGCTCCATCTAGGAGGTCTTGGGAGCACTAAACTCATCTACCGGCAAGAGGTGCGTGAAGTGGTAGCTGGAGGAGAATTGCTCAAAGGTTTGCATCAAAAACTGATTATCCTTCGGTGGACTCGAGGGGGAGTTGAATCCACAGTACATCGGAAGCGGGTGCAGAAGTGGTGTCGAAGTGGACGATCGAGTTGGGCAGGACCGCATGTAAGTATAGAGCAATCCCATCTGCCCTCCCACGTTTCCGGTCAGCTCGGAAAATTGAGTAGCCAGCTATCGAAATCTCCGCGCCAGAAACGGCTGGCGTGAGTCGGGTTTCTCCAAGTGCGGTTATGGACGGTTGTTCAAGGTAAGCTGACCGTTTAGTATCGCGAAGTTTGTTGAAAAGACAAATAGTTTGTGAATAAGCACTTGGGTACTGCCAGGCTGCCCGAGCCTAGACAGGGGAAGTCGAGAGGCGTAGGTTTAGTAGCTGTATGCTGGGTTTGAGTGCAAGGCCTCGAATAGGCCTCTGCGGCGCAGTTGTCTGCTTTTTCCTTGATTTTGCATGGTGTCCCTCGTTTGTAGAAGGTTTTCTACTCACCCACCCCCGAGAGTTCGTTTTTCGCGGGGCTGTTGACTGTGTAGGACCTGGGTTTTACTCTCATGGTTGAAAATTTCGGTGGCTGCCACTTTTAGCTGGTGCAGTGCCATTTTTGGCACCCGGTTTCGTTGTCCTTCAAGAGTTTCTAATGGGTCGTTCAAGGAGGTAAGTTCCTCATCGACTTTCCTTCAGGCAGCCTCTTTGCTTGTGGTTGAGTCTTCGAAATATTTCCAAAGAAGTACCACCTTTTCCTCGAGTATCCCGATTACAATTGAACGCTCGCTGTGGTCTTTCCGACTTTGAAGTTTTGACTTGTTTTTGATGTTCTCAGCTGTCTTGCTAGTTGTGAAATTCATGGCACCCCCAATATCGAGGTAGCTGGCGCATACAAACAGGTTAAGAGTTGGATACTTGGCTTATCTGGTCATCCTGCAAACCCGTTGCAAGCGTGACATTGCATTCTGTGTCTTACATGCGGTGGAAATCCATTTTTTCCACATCCGTTGTGGTCCACCGATAGCTGTGGAGGAGAGAGTAGCCTGTAATAATCCATCTGGCTAGGACAACTCGAATAAACGTTAAACACTGTACCGCACGCGCAAAGGATATGCTTTGGTACACAGAGCATCTGCTGCTACAATTACAGAACAGCAATCTTTCACCTTTGCTGGAAGAACGCACGGTCACGCCGCGGTGCCGTTTAAGCCGTTTCACCATGCGCATATTACGCTCTCCATGCTACTTTTCCTCCGGGGGGGGGGAGAGCATCATCGCGGATTATGGCTTGATGCACACGACCGAAATTTTTGTCCAAGTTTCCTGGGTCGCGATTGTTCTTGTCATCTGCGAGATGGCTCGGTGTATAGAGCGCGGATTTACTGACCGGAAACGTCCGTGGTTTGAACCCGGTCTCTGCACCTCGACTTTCCATGCCTAGGATTGGGCAACCTGACAGTATCCCAGCACTCGTGCTTCCTTCTGGTGCCAGGGCGGCTAGGCACCGAAAGGGTGTAACAGCTAAACGGTTGTTTTTGTCGTTCTGCAGCTTTTGTTCAGCGGAAGGGCACAAGTGAGAAAGGGTGTAGCACAACTACCCAAGTACTCAGCGCTAGGTAGTAAGCTTGCGAATGCGAGCTTTCACTAGTAAGCGATCGGTGCATCCACTAGAGCACTACCTATGCTGATAATTTCCAAAATTGGGTTTTGGTTTGCTCCACGTGTCACCAAAAACCTCTGCAAAATACTCACCACATTGATCGGTTCATCTACAAGCGTGAGGTTTGGGTTTGCGAGGCGTGTGCCGAACTGTTCAGCAGAAACATTCAGGTTGTTTGAAATAACTTGCATTTCTAAAGCATCTGATCCATGAGGAGTAAGATCTTCGATGTACTCAATGTCCATGGGTGAACACTCTGGTAGTTTTTCGATCCCCGAGGTATTATCCTAGCAGCACAAATGGTCGAGAAAATCCAGTTTTCCGGTTATGTGACAGTTATATAACTGCCGAGTAATCACCCAACATCGTTCTTTGGTGGTTATCTAAACCACCAGAATAAATACCTAATCTTATTTAAGGGTTATCGTGAGGTTAAAAAACAAGCTTAAGCCACATTTGCGTGTTAAATAACCGAGGAATAAACGTCATGCAATCGTTTTTGGCGGTTATTGGACGGTTAAATAACCGCTACTTAACCTCATTTCAAGGTAAATTAAAGTCTATATAACTGCTAATCCTATTTCTCTGTTATCAAACGGCTACTTACGGAACCAGGAAACAAACTCTCCATAACCGTTATCACTGCTTTAAAATACTGCCCATAGGACGCCCTCCGTTATATCTTGGTTAAATTCCGATATCAGCACTGGTCGTCTTGGGACAACACCCTACTGCCTTCGCACTCTTAACGCGAAGGACAGTACGACTTTACCTACAGGCTGCTTCCTAATAAGATTTCACGTAGTACGGGTCTCGCTGCTCTTTGTTTGATTGCTTCCCTTTGGCCTTTCTGGCATGTCTGCACCTTGTGGAACGGTCTTTCAGCCAAACGGATCATTGCAACTCTGAAGTCCAACCGCCACGTCAATTATGCAGCTATACGTGTGGCCCAGATTTGCACAAGAGGATGACCAGGTTCTCTAACGAGAGACTGTGGCTCAAACACTTGACAACAGAGGTACACCCGTCAGCGAAGACTTCTACAGCAGTCAACTTTTAAGGAACGGGTTGTCACAGCCATTCCAACTGTCAAGCCAGAGTACCAGGAGACTTTGCCACACCTCTGTCTATTGATGTGTATCGGCGGGTGCTGAATGGACTTCCCCCATTAATGTACAATGGGTTGCTGTAACACGTAAAATATGGCGCCATGTTAGGCCCCTTACTACCTAATGGGTTATACAAGTTTATCTAGCACAGGCTGCTACTGGTCTTCCCGTACAATAAAGACCAAATTACCCGTAGTAACTTGATTACGAAAAAACGTTGCCGAGTGCGTTCTGGCCTATTTACCTCTAGACAGTTATGGGTAATTCCTAACTGTCTCGCTTGTCGGTGCTGTGCTTTCATTCGGCTGATTCGAATACCCGCGATTTCAGCGGAACTAGCTTATCACTGACAAAACCGAGAGCCGATCGGTTCACCAACCATGATCTCGCCTACTTTGCGCCAACTGCAGGCATCTATTGTTCATTTGGAAATCGAGAAGGCTTGTAGACCTGTCTGTAAAAAACGTGCAGTCATCAACTATCGCATCCACCATCGATAAGTTCGTGCATTTTGTCCTCAATTCACTCGCATGTTGGTCGTCATATGTATCAAATACCATGAACCGTGCAAGATGGCCCTGGACGAGAGTTCTGAGAAAGTATAAGACTTCTTCAGCTGAAGGACACACAAGTGCTACCAACGCTTTGCAGTGATAGAGCGTTTCCGTAGACAATCATCTTTTGGACGCGCGTTTCTTCCTTCCCTAATTGATAGTGATGCCCTCAAAGCAAACGATCATCTACTTACATGTCGTTATGATGTATAGTAGTCAGTTCTCGACTACGAGGGTACCGGAAAACGTAGGTACCTGCAGTCAAGGTGGGTGAGTTCACTTCATTGCTGATTGCATCGAAGTATTGAAGTGGTTAAGCAATAGTTTACCTGTCAATTCTCTGAGACTCATTCCGAGTGGCCTAGCTCTTTCCCCATATGTGAACAAAGCCCCATATCGCTGTAATCAATGTATACTTGATTTACAACGTTGTCTTTACCTGTTTTAACAACTCTTGTGAGTACAATGTTCGCTGAGTGAGTGGAATATAAATCCCAATTGTCCGCTGACAGAACAAATAAGGTGTAAATTGTCCCCTTCAAAACCTGATAAGGTACCAGGACAAGAAGGTTTGTGTTCGGAAATCTTCAACGAGGTGGTGAATCTTCGGTTATTCTGCTGAAATACTTCAGCAAACACTGTGTGAACACCATCTTGGCATTAGCCTGATAGCTATGGCATTGAAGTCACTTCCTGACGTCTTCTTTTCAAGGTCAACTGGTAGGAGCATGAGAAAGACAAATCCTCAGTCGTGCAGAAGGTTGCATCGATTACGTGTTCCCTTTTCGCTAGTTCCCAAGGCAGCGACACTGCTTTCAGCAATCAACAGTGTTGGTCCTTCTTGACTTGAAAGTTGTCTGTGCCTCTGCTGATCGTCGGGCACTATGGCATTGTCTATGAAACAAGGGTCCCCATGAGTTCCCGACGCTCGTAAAGCACTGCACGTCAACTCTGTGGATGCGTAAAGATCTACGGTTAGCTGTTGTCTGGGGTGAATTCGTCCAGTGGTGTCCGGCTAGACTGTTCTCTTTCATCTCTTCTCTTCAACTTCGTGGTCAGTTTGGTCATGGACGATCTGATTCCAACTTCTAGTACTTCGGGATTGGAAATGGTCCCAGATCGTTTGCTCAGGGAACTGAGTACGTTGAAAAGTTTCAGTGCTTTATCCTTGCCATCCGATTTCTGTAGTGTGCTAAAAACTGGTGACCAGGCTTCTCGCGTTGTCGTTGGGAAGCTTGCATCGGGCTAGACTTCTGTAGTATGCTAGGAACTGGTGTCCAAGCTTCCCGTTTTGTCGTTGGAACGCTTGCAAAAACAGTGTTGCATTCTGACCGAGGCAAAAAAACTGTTCAGGTGTAACACCCTTTCGGTGCTTAGCTGCCGCGCCACCCGAGGGAAGCACGAGGGCTGGGATACTGCCAGGTTGCCGAAGCCTAGACAGGGCAAGTCGAGAGGCAGAGGTCGGGTTCGAACCACGGACCTTCCGGTCAGTAGATTCGCGCTCCAACCAGTTGAGCCATCTCTCGGCCAAAACACCTGACAAATGTATAACTAAGTGCTCGTCGAACGCTAGCCACTGGTCAGTGCGTGTTATGTGCTCTCATATACTCGATAGTAGCTAATGTGTGAATGTAGTGCTGTCGACGATGATGATAATGATACTCCAGCTGGATTAAGTCTAGTCTTCCGTCAAACCAAATTAGTTTTTTATTTTCTCTATCTGCTCACCATTTGGGTTCAGATTGAACAAGTGGTTGACCAGAACCCGGGAATTGCTCTAGCTTGACGAGCCTCAAGAGTAACGAAACCGGTTGTTTGCCGCCGAAGAGTTTAACAAACCGACGATTAGTGTGTCGATAATGCCTTGCCTGAAGCAGCACATTTGTCTGGTTTCTCATTGTGCCGTACCCGAAACAAGATCTATGTTGACAGGTTCTTTAAGACACCTGGACCGCCCACCATATGTTTCGCCGCCCTGTAGGTCGTCCTAGGTATTTCAATTCATGAGTTAGGGTATCTACATAACTACTCAAAAAATGGACGTCGAAGTAGCATTTTTCGGGGCGATGGGTAGCATGCCAGTCACAGGTTGACAAAATTGTCGTTAATTCTCGCTACTCGTTAGTAGCATACGAAGCACACTTTTCACGTGGAAGCGAATAGCGTCATCAGCGGATCCTCAGTGAGTGGTACTCAGATATTACTACAGATGGACGTTACCTTGTGTGAACTTCCGTCTGTGGAACCTTAGCATCTCCGAAGTATGGAAACAAAAAATAACAACAGCGCCCGGTTAAGGCAAACGGCATTACTCCAGTGTGCCTTGACCGAGCCAGCATCACTTATGGCGCAATCAGAACGTGACCATCCGGGCGGCCTATGAAATCAAACTCCTCAGACGTTAGGCGCTATACTCCCGAGACTTGTGTTGAAGTGGGTCGCAAGGAAAGCTGCCGGTTCCCGCGCGTCTGTCTAGCTGACATTAAACTGCCACTCACAGGTGCATCGCCCCGCCACAATAGCAGTGAGACGTGGTGCAATCGTACAAGTTGTAATTGGCAACTGGAATCTTCATCATATAGGTGCATTGGTAGAGGTGGAATATCGGTACAGTCTGTCACCCCCAAACAGACGGTCCAAGGCATGCAACGCGGCAACGACGAGTACACCTGATCAGCGAGCGCGAACCAGCGCAGACCTTGGACGGTTTTCACCAACTGGCCTCCATGTTGCTGGATTAAGGGCGCGCACGACTACACCCGGCGGGGGCTGTGTTCACTTAACCTAAAGACAAAGCGAGTCCCATAATGGGTATCCCATCAGATTCGCTCGTCAATTGGTAAGTGATTTTACAGGTACGCATAAGTGTTGTGCGCCCACGAGGGAGGGTTTATCATCACAAATCAATCAGTGTATGTAAAACTTTGATTGACAGAACATCATGCCAAAAGCACAGCCGCTTACACTGTGCACAACGAAAGTAAAACGGTAGGCGAGATAAAGGATAGAGTGAACTACACAGAAGGACACATTGCGGTTAGTTACCATCCTGTAGCTATCAGAGTTTTCTACTTCGGGCCAAAAACATGCAGGTCTTGAATTAATTATTTAACATCATGGACACTTCGCCTGCAGATCACATATGAATCATTTTTTAAACAAAGTGTCGCGTCTGCCTTCTTTAGTGTGCTAAAAGCTGTTGTCCGAGCGTCCCCTGTTGTCGTTGGAACGCTTGCAGAAAACAACAAGTTACATTTTGACCGAGGCCAGACATCTGACAAATTAGAATTGAGAGCTCGTAGAACACTAGCCATTGGCCTATGTGTGTTATGTGCTCTCATGCATGTGGTAGACGCACGACAACCAGGGCGAAAACGTAGGTGAACAGTGTGCGTAGCGTTGTGACTGTCGGCTGGGCGTGGTGGCGTGCGCCTGTAATCTAGCTACTTGGAGGCCGGATGGCGGAATTTCTCGGGGACGGGAGTTCTGGTGCTGACTCGCGCATGTTGATCGGGCGTCCACGCTAAGCACGGCGTCGATATGGATGGTCAGTCGGAAGGCAGACTGTCCAGGTCGCCTAAGGAGGGGCGAACCGGCCCAGGGGGGAAACCCAGCAGGCAAAAGTCCCCGCGTGGTGCGGTAGCGGGATAGCGTCTGTGAATGGCGAGTCAGTGGCAGCCCGGCTGGCGCAGGAAGACCGCCTTCTTTTGCGCCTTCGCGGCACAATTAGTTTACAGGGATCGCTTGTCTGTTTTCCCCTACTACAACTACAGTGCATCTTTTCAAATGCGCTTACCCTCTGGGTTGACCAGAACCGCTTTCCCACTCGTGCAGTATTTTTCGTACAGGTGAAATAAACACCAACCGATGTGGAGGAAAATTCACTGTGTGTCTGTTATACCAATTCATCCGGGATTAAAGCCGGGTGCTGTCTTCGTTTTCATCAGGTTTGTTTAAGGAATTGGACGGTAAATGTGTTTGGCTGCTGGCAAATATTTTCAGTTATACAAGGCACATACATGGGAAATCACAGACCGATTTCATCCTATACTTCTGCTCCATTGGTTGTGTTTCGTGTGAGAAGCCACTGTTCTGTTTCGATCTGCAACACCCCGCTGAACGTGGCATCTTCGAACCATCTGTGATACTGCCCGCTATCTATTCCACAATTTCATCGCACAGCTAACAATAGTCAACTGATTTTGTTAGTTTTGTAATGTTGCGCGCTCATCATTTTGACGTTCCCTGAGAGCCATTTCGTTTGGCTTTAGTTTACGGTGAATGTCCTGGTCATCGTAACCTTTTTTGTAATAAATTGTACTACTCACAAGTAGCGAGATCAAATGATAGGTTCACCACTATTTTCACTGGTGAGTCGTGAGCGATTGGCTCGTCCTGTAGTTGAGTTTGATGATCACTGAGGCAAAGGGGGATCAGGAAAACAAAGTGTGAGCTCCTTAATGGAATAATCAGGTATAAAACGTGAAATCGCGGTTCCGTAGAGCCGATGGACTCTTCGTTGACTGCAGCGTGTTGCTGTCTCGGAGGTTCTGTCCCTGACGGGGTAGTTGGTCTGGGTCTCGCCTACCGAAAATTCCGAGGTGCCTTCGCTTCAAACACAAAGTAACGACCAACATAATCTCCACTGACATCGGATAGCTGTCTCCTCTTTCAGTGTCTCCTGACAAATACAGAAGGCCACGTGGGTCCTCTCCGGGAAGACCTACAGCACCGACAACACACAGACCATCCGTAGCATTCTTCATTCCATTTTGCCGCGTCCTATCCTGTCCACCGCTGGGCCTCCACTAGTCAGAATTAGACACAAAAAACAGTGCTATTACGGGCCCAGCCACCTTAGCTTGCAGTGTCGGGCGTGATGTATCTGCTGCTTCACCAGGGGCCCATTTCCTAATCAACTCATTACGAATTCGCTGATTCCTGCTTATCCCAGCTATAGTTCTGAGACACAAGTAATCAAAGACCTGAAGATGTCTCGTGTCCTTTTCCGAAGTAGCCAATTATCGCCACCGTACAACAGTACAGCCAGCAGTCGAGTCTCATTCACTCGTTCTTTGATGCCGCAGTTAACGCAAAGTCAATTCAATTCAATTTATCAGCTATAAACCGTGTACCATAGGCACATTGGTTCCAGCTGCTACAGTTTTGATCACCGGAAAACGGGAATGTGGAACGTACAACGAAGCCTTGGAGGCTAAGGTATGTTTAGTTTGTTCGGAAATTAGGTAGCTACGCATTGAAGGCTATAGCTTTAATGCACGAGCGCCACTGACTGCGCGATTGGGCCATTTCTGCCAGTGTCGTTAAACACTGGTGATTTGAGTCCCGGGGTCCCCATCCAGGAGGAGGCAGTTGCCCGCCCGACTAAGTTTACTGGTTAGCGCTTTCGTACTTCGTTGCCAGGTCATAGACTGTCCACCTCTCGGTCGCTTTCATTCAGCACAGGGCTGGGCGAAAAGAGCTCTGCGGAGCAGACGGTCTTCTGGCATGTGGAGTACATGTCCCAACCAGCGCAACCTATGAACCGTGAGTAATTCATCTATCGCGGAGAGTTCCTTCTTCCTAAGACCATCTGACGTACCTCAGCATTACTAATCCGATGATCCCACCAGACCTGACCAATACTGCGGAGACATCGATGATCAAACACTGACATCTTCCGTACGTCCTCTGCGCGTAGGCCACGTCTCTGATCCATAAAACAGTATGGATCGCACCACCGCACTGTAAACTCTTCCCTTGACAGACAAGTTCACGTCACGTCGGCGCCACAGGTGTTGAGGTTGACAAAAGCTGCCCTGACCTTTCCGATTCAACGTTCCATTCGGGCCTGCTTGGTTCTTCCAGTGGTTGTGTTGAAGGGGACCAGGTGAACTGTTCTGAAAGTGCTCAGCCCACCGCTCAAGACGGCGATTGAGGGAGTGAATTGTTGTTCCGTCTTTTTCGCATATGGTCTCACTGACACGTGCCTTCTTTGATCCGTTGATCGGATCAGTTGAAACAGGGCACGGCTGTTGCCTGCAGCAAAGCCTTCTCCATTTCGGGCCTTCGAGATCCACCAGCGTTCTCTGTCATTCTTCAAGCTCCTGATTATCCGGTGTTTGAGGATCGCGTGCGCCATCATAGTCGCTAGTTGCTGGTATGGTCTTCCTGGCAGCAATAAGATCTGCTGATCTCGAAGATATCCAGTGTTCATTGAGTCGTGTCAGATGGGCTGACAGTGAAATGTGGACATCTGAGTTCGTCCTAAGCGGCTTGAGGAGTCCGACCGAAGTGGAGTCTTGTATGCGTGTTTCGGAGACACAACATACATCGATACAGAGGGAAAGTAAGGTTTCAGCAAGGGATGCCTGTTGCCCAATTTGACATAGAGTACGGACATTAAAGGCTGCAACGTGGATCAGATCTTTTGGGTTAGTAAGTGATTATTTTGGTTTATTTTTCTGGGCGATGGTTGAGACTCGCAACAGTGGCTAGGGATTGGCAGATGGGTTGATTGCACTGCATTGTACGATGGTTTGGGAGGGAGTGGGGGAAGGCCGGTGAGCGAAGAGCTGCAAGGGCAAATGATACTTCCCGGTTGCCCAGGCCAGGAAGGGAGTTGAGTTGAGGTACCCCACCTTGAGCCTTTGACTCAAAAGTCTGACCCACAAGGCAGTGGGAGGGTGTAGATTTTGCTCGGGGACCCTGCCCCTAGCCTCTGACTCAAGAGTCTGAACTGCGAGACAGCGGTTGTTAGGGTTTTCTTGGGGGACCCTTCCCGGAGCCAATGACTCAATAGTCTGACCTACTTGGCTGTAAGGCCGGCCTGGCCCGAGGGCGCAGGGAGTAGGGCATTACTGTCTCACTCCTGATGCAGCTGCGCACAGCAGGTGCCTTTGAGCAGCACCGGACTCTGGTTTTAAAGTATTTCGACCGTACAGAATAATGCGCCGGCGGTCACGGTCAACCGTTTGGCGATCGGAGTGTGCGGTTTTTAGGCCGAACTTTTCTAACCCGTCCTTCCTCGGGGAAGGCAGCATCGCTGCTTCCATAAATATGGAGATGCTGGTCGCCTGGGGGAAACGCCTTACTGCCCTCACACTCCTATCGCAGAGGACAGTACGACTTTACCTCCAGACCGCCTCGTAATACGATTACTCGCAGTACGGGGACTCGCTGTTCTTCGTCGGGCTGCTCCCCGTTAGCCTTCCTGGTATGGTTGAACCTTTAGGAACTGAGTTCCAGCCAGTATAGCCCGCAGGATCATTGCAGCACACAAGCCCGACCACCACGACAAGGTGACAGCTTTTGGCCGGGGTTAACGCAAAGTGAAAAAAAATCGATTCCGATCTTAGAAATTCATGCGTTGCCTTCGTTTTTCACACTAATATCAGAGCTAATGCAACTTCCAAGATATGCTGGTGTCCCACAGCTTCCACTTCCTACAGCTTCTTAGGAACATGTTCATAGACGGTACGTCCTTTAACATCCCCTAATTGTTTTTGGCGCGAAGCACTGTAGAGGGACTAGATGACTTTGGTCGGCTTTTCTGGTAATGCTTGCGATTCCTGTTCTCTCAAAAACGAGGACAATGTCGTTCGCTATTCCAAGCCCACCGTATCCTCGCTCGAAGAAATGTGGATTTAGGAGACCCGAGTTCGCCTTACTATCTCATCAATAACGAAATTAAACAAAAGTAGAGAGAATGAGCATCCTTGTCGAACTCTACTGCTTGTAGTAAAGCCTTTGGAGAGCTCCCTATACGTTCTCATGCGCCTAGAAGTAGGTGTATACAAACCGCACGTTATATTCGCGAATTTCCGGGGGTTACCCCGTTTCACGAACGACTTGGGAAGAGCGAGGCAGTCGACGGAATAGAGCGCAAGATTATAGGGCTCCTACACGCGTGCCGTTTCTCTAACCCATGAGTGTGAAGATGTGATCCACACAGCCTCTTCTCTGCTGGTATCTTGCTTGCTTTTCTCTTGTCTGGATAGGAAGTATCCGCAACTGGCTTTTGCCTTCCTTGTCGTTTCAGTTCGTTCGAGATAACCACGTACGACCTTGCTACTGGGGCATTAATATTTCCGGCACCCAAAACGGTATCCTATCTCTTAGCTCACTGTGATAAAACGCTCAAAGTGTCATAAAAACTATCTTCAGGTAGTAGGGTTGCAATACTTTGGTGTGTAAGTGGGCACAATGAACAGGTAACGTTAATCGTCACACAAAAGCGGTGTTGTCTCAGATGTGACCAGACAAACCTTACGGAGGCGACTAATCGTTCAACTGTAATACCCATTCGGTCCCTAGCTGCCATGCCACCCGAGGGAAGCACGAGGGTTGAGATACTGCCAGGTTGCCCAAGCCTAGACAGCAGGGATACTGGGATTAGTTTCGAACCACGGACCTTCCGATCAGTAGGCTGGCACCTTAACCCCTGAGCTATCTCAAGCTCCAGACGACTATCAAGGGTCAGCCATTCAGCTCGGTGGCTTAAAACAGTTACAACTCCAGTGGCACCAACTGCAGTGGCTTCTGGATCACCAGAGGTGCGTAGACCGGAAGCGAGAAGAAGCCGATGGGGGTGGGTTCAGTTCAAAAACCGTACTCGTGTTTTGAATCCTCGTTTCAGAGGGACAGCAAACGTCGATAGAAGGCGAGTCCAGAGGAGCCTGTTGTCCGGCTTGTTTCAGAGTGCTACCTTTAAAGGCTGCCAGATGAACTAAGCGTCGGGGTGTGAAGTATGATTTCCAAGTGTCGACGGTCGTGGAGACCGAATTAACCGTAAACATTGCAGCTAACGGTACTGTCACTCCTTAAGAATGGGCCTACAGAGATGTCGCTGGCAACGGGATAGGAGGAGGAGAATAACGAGCGCGCAACAGGAAGAAGAGAGGCGTCAGTACTAGCCCCTTTTTATGCAGCAAGTAAGGTGACCCGGGTGATGACACCAGACAATGGCCTATGCGACATGAGGGCATTTGTAATTGTGCTCGTCTTGGTTATACCTGAGCTGGAATGGTGCGGTGACGCCCACACCTGGAGGGACAATTGCACTTAAATGGTTCAGCCTTGGCCTTTGGCTCAAAAACCTAACTGCAAGGCCGTGGTAGTCGGTGTGAGACCGCCAATGCAGTTTACATTTTTGGATAGCAAATCACCACTTGTTTTAAACTGCTCCCTGAAGGACTAAGTTTCTATGTTAGTCAGACCGACCTGGTATGAGAGGCTCTGTGAATGTCACATGTACGATGCCCAGTGCAACTCAATTGTGGAGGTGAACATACTGTCATACCGCAGTACGGTCCAGTTCCTGCATCAAACCTGCGTACCATCTCGGTTCTAGCGTTCTAACAAGAGACTGGTTGAGGCGGAGAAGAACCTACCGCATTTGGTTGACAACCTGGCAACTTTGCGACGCAACACTCGAAGCAGTGGAGAAAGCGAATGCTGTTCTCTCCTTCTGTGATTTACCTCTTCGACAACATGGAAACAGGGTGATATAATATTCCAAAAGTTGTCGATTTTGTCCATACTCTAAGGCATGTCATCTGGCTTGTAGGGAGTCGGAATACTCGTGACCCGTTCTCGTAACATTCGGTTTTTAACCGAGGAAAC
This sequence comes from Clonorchis sinensis, assembly GCA_003604175.2. Lineage (NCBI taxonomy): Eukaryota > Metazoa > Platyhelminthes > Trematoda > Opisthorchiida > Opisthorchiidae > Clonorchis > Clonorchis sinensis. Next base: position 3,768,008 of record CM030372.1, on the reverse strand, counting down.
TGCGAACTTGGGAAAATAGTGCACGACTACCTCCAGATAGGACAAACTTCTCAATTCTTCCGGTCTTTTAACATCTGGCTTTTGTCAGACTGTTCACTTTCGTTGAAGACTTTTCTCCAACGTTCGTCAGTGTTTGACTGCTACCATTCGGGTGGGCGATGTAAAACGAACTGTTTTTGATAGGCTTTCCTCTGTGGCCTGCTAACAGTATGCAGAGTTAGCTTGTGGAAACTGTGAGTGGGTGTTCTATGCGCAAAGGATAATCGGTGTGCATGAACGAACTGATTCTAGACTGTTGACCCAAAGCGAGCTGCCATGTGTTTCTGATCGTGATATGATCTGTGTGTCCATGTCTGGCTCATACAATATGGTATCCTTGCTAGAAAAGTGCAAACTGTGAGAAGCATATAGGTGAAACAGTATGTCACCACTCTGCTTCGCGCGCAGAGAGTGGATATACCACCCAATGTCGTTTCCTGTGGGGACGGTCAATCAGGTTGGGCGCAGTTAGAATTACTATGTCAGGATTTGGTCGCCTGAAGTAGAAGATCCGAATAAGCATCGTGAAAATCATCTTTGAATTCTAAACTACTCATTGGATCCTGAACGGATGCGATGAATACTATGCGTTTCCGGGGTCGTTATCTGGATATTTGAATCCTGATAAATAACCCAACAGTGAATGATCGAGCATTTACACGAATCCAATCAGTTGACCTTTATCCGCCGTGGAACTGGAAGACTTTGACTCCCTGTGACACTGTTGTTACCAAAGATTCTCAACGGATAAATTTAATTTGAAGGGCATTATTTTTAGGTGCACTCAAAGCGATGAAGATGCTGGGATTACATATTCGTCAAGCTCTAGACTTGCCAAAACGACTTGATGATCGTGTATATACGTAACGCACTACACGTAAGGTTGCTGTATATTCTTGGACAACCCACGACTGGTTTCACCCTTCTGCAACATGTATCTCAGTATCTCGAATATCGTACCAACTAAGACATGAGGCTACCTGGTGCAGCACATTCGGTTGCCTGGAAACATCACAAACGAGAGGTTCAGGTGGGTTCCAGGTGAGTCTCTCGCAAAAACCAAATTGATTTGCAAATGAGTGTATTTCGTTAACTGGATGATCGATTTATCAAGGCGTTAAGGTGAGTGGGTACTCTGATGGTCTCAGGAAAAAAGTCTAGAGTAAGAGAGGATGAGCGGAGGGTTGTGGGGTGGGATTTTTCGCCGTCGTCGAAACACCCGTCGTTTGCGACGGGTGTACTCGAGAGCTCCACCTTCGGTCACTTCGAACGTATTCGGACGCAGGTTCTGCTGGTTGACGTCCAGTAAGCTTCATTTCTTCACGCTCAATTGCAACGGTATTTTTGTTTGATCTTTAAGTAAGTCGCTACACACTATTGAAATTAAAAGTACTCTTACTTTTGCATTGTTTCTCGTCATTTTATAGCTGTGTGTCTCGGGCAGTTAAACCGACACTCGGTCCATCGAAATCTGCCCCGTTGTTCAGTAGTCCTCTCCACATACCATGCAAGAGTCCTACGTTGGCTTTCGAATTCAACCAGATTGGGACAAGGCTTTCAGGTAATTTTACACGTTCTGGGCTGAACTGTGCACGATTTAGCGAAAAGGATAGTCAAATTTGGATACATGAATATGAAAAGAGTGAGCATTGTTCATTATGAGATCACACCGAGATCAGATAACACGACATATCATAAACTCTGTTGGGATGGAGAAGAATTTGTCCCAGACACCGATTCGTTTTCATATTCCCTGAAAACTCCGGTACTATATCGCTCTGTCGTCATCATCATCCGTTTCTATTGGTCAGAGTGTGATTCAACTGAGGTCAAAGACACGTGACTTAGTGAAGACTTTCCAAAGCCCGGATTTCACTATCCGATCAGAATACTCGGACGACAGACAGGTGAGGTGATAGCATACCCGTTCTCACTATGAGCACATTTTCAGCCTCGTGTGCACCTCACATGTATGGACATTGGGCCCACTGGAGAACTGGGGTTGGCAGCTTCCAGTGACAAGTCAGTAAATCTCTGGGAAACGGACACTGGACATGTTCGGGTAAACAATACTATATTTTATTGATGTTCACCAGTTGGTTTATCGTTCTCCTAATTCAGATTTCTGCCGATGCAGTTGTGTATTAATTCTGATTTTGTACAAGTTCTGTAGTATGTTTATCCGTTTCTGGCTGAGCTAAAACCGACCTGGGGTCGGACATTTGAAAACTTGGAATAGCTAGGTGATTTATAGGGTCCGTGATAGGGCTGCGCATAGGCCTACTGCGCAGCGCCGTGCGAGTATGCCCACACGTCTGAATCACGTCCTATTTCATCATGTACCGGAGAAAGGTCAAAAGGGGACTTGGCGCTGCCTTGGTTTACTATCGATTTGATTACTCGAATGATACAGGTGGTGTTTTTTCGTGCCATATGCCAACCGCTTGACTTTACACAATTGTGCTCTAGACTGGAGTGTTGATTGGTTAGTTGTTCCGCAAGTTGTTCTAATCCGCAAGTTTATTCCAGACGCTGCTTAGGGGCGAGATGGCTTAAGTGGTTAGAGTGCGAATCTACTGACCGGAAGGTCCGTGGTTCGAACCCGGCCTCTGTCTCTCGACTTCTCCTGTCTAGGCTTGGGCAACCTATCAGTATCTCAGCCCTCGTGCTTCCTTCGGGCGACATGGCAGTTAGGCACCGAAAGGGTGCTACAGCTGAACGACGAGACACTGCATGAACACTTCGCTATTGAGTACATAGCAGTGCCCTTCCACAACCTCCATTTGGATTCATCTGTTTTTCTTTACCCAACTGATAATGTTCACAATGTTTTCCCACCATTCAGCGCACACTGGACGGCCACGTTGGTGAGGTCTACTCATGCCGCTTTTTCCCCTCTGGACTGGCCGCCCTCACGGCAGGCGCAGACATGCAATTGAAAATTTGGTGTCTTCTATCCGGAACTTGCGCTGCGACCTTGGCACCGGGATCAGCTGGTGCCATGACTGGGACGAGTCCGCTGGATGACTATGAGCCCGGAGGACATCGGTCTGGCATTTTGGATACAGGGATTATTCAGCGGGGTCGTAATATTCTAGCCATTGATCGCCTCGGATGGTTACGTCTTTGGGACGTTTCTACCCAAGTAAGTCAGTCGAGTCCAAGAAGGTCGTGTTTTCTTGTTCCTTCTTTGCCTGTATTAGTTCTTCGGCGCATTCGTTCTCACATTTCTGATATCATAGAGTGCGGTGAATCGATTTGGATGGATTCGAAGAACCAGAGGATGACCTCACGGCCAGTACCGGAAGATGGGGTTGGTATTTTCGACTGCTCACAAAGCTGCAATTCTCATACGCTAAACTATAGAGAATGAACTTCCAAAGACTAATTCTAGCTTTAGAGATGTGTGACCGATCGAAGTGAGATGGCTTGGATATTATTGACCTGCAGCATTTTGGCATAATAGCTCCCGAAGCAGGCTGTTCTGTTCATCGGTCAGCTCGTTGTGAGAGGGACAATAAAGTAGAGTAGACAAGACAAAAAAATCATTTGGTATGGGAAAACCTTGTGACAGAGCCTTCATAGACACATAGCTACACAAACTAAAGCGGGACAGTCGTACAATTCACAAGAAAGATTGTTCCATCCGTGTAAAGGCTAGCCGCAGACGGAGACCGCTTGTTGCACTTACAGACGGCACCTGCTCCGCCACGCAAGCCTATTATATTGCTCAAGTCTCCGTATCGACCTCTCGACTGTTTACCCAGCAAGTTGTCACTGCTCGATGCACCTTGTCCAGATGCAGCAATCAATTCAGTCCTCGTCGTTCTTGTGGGTCGCATGCCACAGCGGCAGACAACCGTTGTACGTTTCTTATTTCAGTGATACGAAATCTCACCTGCCCTAAATGGTCATCCGACTTTGTGATCCTATCGTGAAAGATAACACAGTCACGGAAATCCCTACAGAAGATTAAAAATCTACCCAAGTTTGAAATCTAAACTTTCTGATCATACTCTCCGAAACATTGTGTGAATTCAAAGTCTGTTCTCTTGTTTTAGATATGTATTAGCGGAATCCCGTTGATTCCAAATGCAGCGAGGTGTCCTAGAAGCAATTGTCCGGTTCTTGAGGAAGCCACGTGTCTGGCTGTTAAAAAACAACGTGAACTGCCGCTGTGTGTCGGTGATGTCTCCGAGGAGCATTCATCCTCTTGGTTCCATGGTTAGTGAGATATTGCTCAATCCTTCTTGTCGTCTTTCTAATTTACTGATTTCCATTCAGTGGAATTCTGAAATCCTGAATGTCCGATTTAGTATCTCTACTTTTTATCCCGTGGTGTAACCATAGGCCTCACGTCATCTTACTTCATAGCTACACGTGGACGTTGACTGTTTCAGCAAGACGAACTCTTGTAGTTTGAATAGCCGCTATCTTTCTTTACTCTCACCCACAGTGTTGCAGACCAGATCGCCTCGGGCAACTGAAGTTGGGACTTCCGATGCCGTTGTGGCGGTGGGGATGGGCTCTGGTGCTTCGGTTCAGCTATACGAATTGGGTGCACGAACGCGGGGTTGTGTTGCCCGGTTCACGTTACCTCATGCAACCGGATCAATAGAATCCTGTGTATTCCCACAATCCATCGACCAGCCTCCCCTTAATGACGAAGCGGCTGTTCGAGAATGGTCCTGTCGTGACACCACTGCTTTCTACGAGTACGCCATGTACGCGGGCGGTCAGAATGGTGAACTATGCAGTTGGGATCTGAGGTTTCCCAAAGAACCGCTCATGAAGCTTTCCGGTCAGTGTTTTCCCTTTTGTCTGTTCCGGACTACCACTTTCAACGACGTCAGTTTCACTGGTAGCTAAACAAACCATATTGGCATATTTTGACTCATGTGGGCAGATTAAACTTATTGAAACTGGAGGCTCAATAGAACCCGTCGTTCTCAGTATCGTATCGGTATTCTACGTAGGGTGAAGCTCAAAACTGCCCCCAGATTCTGTGATGAAGACATTCGATAGAATTTCCTCTGTCTGCCATTAGTTGTATTGTACACTTACTCAAAGACCACTAGAGTGATCGATCACGGATTTCTATATGCTTACTATGAAAATGAGACTAACCTTTTGCACAAATACCAGCCATAATGAAACTGGCTTCCACGTGATCGTATCCCCTTGTTTAGTATTCAACTTTCATCGTGTGAATTACACCCTACCTGCACCCTTTTAGGGAACACCAAGGAAGATTTATTCAATGCCATTTTGGTAGACTTCAGTTTGGGTGTTTCAACTAGTAATCACCACATGTCACGTGACTATTAGAACTTAGGGTCATTTGAGTAGCGATTTGAATCCGTCCCATACTGCTGACAGTCATCTCACTAAACTCCGCACACTAACTTTTGCTCTCTGTCCGATCACAATAGGTGAGAAAGGTGCTGTGCAGCGACTGTGCGCTGTTGAACTGAAGGATAGTCATCGCGTTCTGTTGCTCGTTGGCCGGAGCGACGGTCGCGTTCAAGTGTATTCGTACAATCCACTTAGAGGATCCTCGTTGACCAAGTTTGAAGATCATTCGGAATTGGTAAAATCCACTCTGGAGTTGACTGGAATCAATTGCGAGCCAATTCGTGGCCTCATTGCTCTTCCTCGGGCTGGTGGGACTGACTTGAGTGTTTGGACTGGATCGTTTAGTGGTGTGTTTAGATTCTACCAAAATTTGGCCACAAAGGCTGCGTTCGATTGAGGCGAACCTTCTTTTTTCCTATACGAGATATTTTTCTTTAAAACCAAACGGGTTGATTCCAAGACGAACCCTCGGACTGCTATTTTCGCTTCTTTCAGTTCTCATTTTCCCCGCTGTGGAAATTATGGTTACAATCGCGAAGTAACCTGTATATAGTCACTTTTATTTTTACGGATGTTTCAGTTTTGTTGCTCATTACACACTATGTTTCTAGCTTGTTTTCTGGGAGATATAGGGGCATAAGCTCCTGCCTTCTCACTAAGGTTGATTTCATTAGTTTTTGAAGGGTTTGGTAAACAATCGGTGGATTTGTTGCTGGGCAACGTCTCGCTTTTGACACAAAACCTTCGTCAGGCCAAGTGAGTAAGTAAGCACGTTGATTGGGTTTTCCAATTGATTGAATCAACTAGAGGACACGAGCCGGTGTGTAGTTATCAGCAAAATGGTCTGGGTCTAAACGTACACAATCCAAGTAGAGTGAGATCCAGTTAATCACCTCCACCCCAAATCCCTAAACCAGTTGTCACGGCGCCCCTCGACGAACACAGGTGAACAAAATCTGTGAACGATCCCAAGAGGAATATTTCATTAAGGTGTCCCAGACAGAAAAAAGCAAGGTTGAAAAATCCGGGTTCAACATGAAGACAATTCCCCTCTAACCAATCTGTCGTAAATGTCACTCATCCCCACCAACCAACAAACAGGAACGTGAGACTGACACCCAGCGCTGATCAAGTCGGCTAGTCATAAGAAATCTCATGGATTGGTTCCCTGACTGCCTTAAAACCCAGTCAACATACTTGGCCTGACGAAGCTCTTTTGTCAAAAGCGAAACGTTGCCCAGCAATAAATCCACCGATTGGTTACCAAACCTCTGAAACGATGACTGCCCATTCGGTTCCGTCATCATCAGCTGTAAGAAACCGTGTACTTGTCGTACAGTGGTTGTAGCTGCCACAGTTTCGTCCGCCGATGATTTGGGGAGGTGAGGTAGGTAGCTGCGCATTGGAGGCGCGAGCTGCGTAAATGCACCACTGTCAATGGGCTGTTACGTCGGGGAATTGGGAAGGGGGCTATGCATTGAAGGCAATAGCTTGGATGCATGAGCGCCATTGAGGGCGCGACTGGGCCATGTCTGACAATGTCTCTAACCATTGATGTGGCCCGTCTCGGGGTCCCCATCCAGGAAGACGGCAGTGACCAGCGCAGCTGAGTTTGCTGGTAATGGCTTTTATACTTCGCTGCCAAGTCATTGTTTGACCGCCTCTGGCTCGTTTCCACCCTTCACATGGTTGTGCGAAAAGAACCCTTCGAGGAAGTCGGTCGACTGGCATGCGTAGCACGTGGCCAAGCCAGCGCAACCTATGCAGTGTGATCAGTTCATCTATCGAGGGTGAGTTATTTCTCCCGAATACCATTCGACGTACTTCAGCATTGCTGATCCGGTGTTCCCACCAGATTCGGGCAATGCTCCGAAGACATCGGTGGTCAAACACTGAAAGTCGTTTGACGTCCTCGGCGCGCAGCGGCCAGGTTTCTGATCCGTAGAGTAATACGGAGCGCACCGCAGCATTCGGTTCCGAACATTTTCCAATTGATTAATTTCATTAGGTTTTTCACACCCTAGATTATTGTTTGTGAATGGATGCTCATGACAGCATAATCAATTGGTTTGTTGTTCGAACGACGATTATATTAATAAGGTCTCGGTTGTCCCTGCTGTGTGTATTCACTTGTTGGCCGAGCGTGGCGATTTTAGCCTGTGATCCGGCTACTTGTCGACCGAGTGGCGGGATTCGTCCTGAGTCTCCCTCGACCTACACACGCTGACCGAGTCCGGTGTATCACGAAACCGACTTGGCGATCAGTCTGAAAGTAGCCTAGTGTTCAGATAGTGAACGCGGCTCACCTCTAGTCAATCAGCAACATCCTCATGAAAATCTGCACATGTGACATAATACTGTATTATCATTGCTACTGGTGTGCCAGTGACATATCGATCGGACCTTTCTGAGTAAAACTCACCATTCAGATGGATCCTTTTTAATTTGATGCTATGTTCACCAACTTGTCACTCTTTTCTTCCCATTCTGCTACAAAAATCTGATAAACAAACTCAATGTGACAATTCCCGAGGTCCATACCGCCCTGTGTGTACCGTTTGACTTGATTTGCAGTGCTAAATGATGGGTGGATGATTCTCCATTTACGATCACAATCAGAATGATACCGAAAGTTGGCTGAGTTGAGCTGACTACTAGAGCGCGATTTTGTTCTTTTCCGTCGAACAATCACGATCAAATGTCTGGTTTTCAGAGACTTATTGCGGCCAAAGTCTGGTTGACTTTCCGCGACAAACTTGTCAAACTAAGCAAATAGCTCTTCCCCTCTTAAAACTCTAATCTGGTTTATTTCAACACTCTGATTAGCAACTGGGTCTGTGCTGATACTTCTTCTCGATTTGTTGATTGGGACAACGGCAACCAAGTAGAGGAAAGAGTACAATGGGAGGGTCTGTGGTTCGAATCCGACCCCGACTGCTAAGCCTGGGCAACCTGGCAGTATCCCAGCCGTCGTGCTTCCTGAACGAGCATGACGAGTGGATGAATGTCGCTTGTGCAGTGTGAATCAAACAGGTTGCTGGTCCCTCTTTCGGGCCCATCGTCAAATCCACATAAGCAAATTAACGGACGACATTCATGTAACAAACTCTTGCTACCATCTATACACGTAATGCACTACTCATAAGTTTGCTGAAAATTCTTCGACAGCCCACGACCGGTTTCGCCCTTCTTGGGGCTCATCAGGTAGGCGCAGTCCCCGAGTTTCCGTCAACCTTATGTTCTACTTGAACCCAAATTGCACTGTTTTCGAGAAATACACTCATCTGCAAATCAATTTGGTTTTTGCAAGAGACTCACCTGACGTATATACATGTATCACGATATCTCGAATATCGTAGCAACTGGAACATGAGGCGGCCTGGTGCTGCACATTCAGTTGCTTGGAAACATCAACGGGGATGTCCTTAATTTGACAATATCGAAAACATACGGACTAGAAACTGGAACAGGCTTAATTCGGTTACAGTTATTTACGATTGGCGGATGGATCGGTGAGTACAGCGGAAGAACGCCTGGACCTATAAAAAAGAATCGCTCTAAAACACTAAAAGGCGGTAAGACCTACTGAAAGACAAACAGAGTATCGTGGCTTTAACATAGCCAATTGCCACAAATTCGAATCCCCAATCTGGAGGGCCAGGATGCCAAATGTGGGATTATCAATGGATAAACTCTGGTTTTGGGATATACGAGTGAGCACTGGTTCGCAGTAGCAAAACATGATTCCTTAAATCGCGACTTACGTGCGCATAATAAAAGAAGGCGGTCTTTCTGCGCCAGCCGGGCTGCCACTGACTCGCCATTCACAGACGCTATCCCGCTACCGCACCACGCGGGGACTTTTGCCTGCTGGGTTTCCCCCCTGGGCCGGTTCGCCCCTCCTTAGGCGACCTGGACAGTCTGCCTTCCGACTGACCATCCATATCGACGCCGTGCTTAGCGTGGACGCCCGATCAACATGCGCGAGTCAGCACCAGAACTCCCGTCCCCGAGAAATTCCGCCATCCGGCCTCCAAGTAGCTAGATTACAGACACTCATAAGCGAGTATACTTCCTTAGCAAAACATCTGGTCTGTCCTGTGGAATTATCGTTCAGTTACCTATTATATGATCGTCCATCGTTCTAGAGCAACTACACTGTCGCCACCGGTCTGTAAGTCATAGTTGTAACTAAAAGGATCTTGACGGACTACACTCATTAGCAAACCAATTTCGTTTTCATGGAAGACTCAGCTGAATCCCAGGTGAATCTCTCGTTTATGGCATTCTTTAGAAACCTTTTGACTAGTTTGCTTGGAGAGGAAGCAACCTTATATCACGACTCATTTTATTTCTCGGGCAATAAGTCAGACGCGACGCTTTGTTTAAAAGTGATTCAGATGTGATCTGCAGGCGAAGTTTATGAAGTTAAGTAATTAATTCAAGACGTGCACGTTTTAGACTCGAGGTAGAAAACTCTGGTAGCTACAGGATGGTAACTAACCGCAATTTGTCCTTCTGTGTAGTTCACTCTATCCTTTATCTCGCCTACCGTTTTACTTTCGTTGTGCACAGTGTAAGCGGCTGTGCTTTTGGCATGATGTTGTCTGCCTTTGGTGAGTAATCTTCGTTTTACACAAGCTGATTGATTTGTGATGATGAACCTTCCCTCGTGGGCGCACAACACTTATGCGTAACTGTAAAATCAGTTGCCAATTGACGAGCGAATCTGATGGGATACCCATTATGGCACTTGCTTTGTCTTTAGCTTAAGTGAACATAGCCCCCGCCGGTTGTGGTCGTGCGAGCCTGTAATCCAGCAACATGGAGGTCAGTTGGTGGAAACCGTCCAAGGTCTGCGCTGGTTCGCGCTCGCTGACCAGGTGTACTCGTCGTTGCCGCGTTGCATACCTTGGACGGTCTGTTTGGGGGTGACAGACTGTACCGATATCCCACCTCTACCAATGCACCTATATGACGAAGATGGAATCTTCGTCCCAATTACAACTTGCACGATTGCACCACGTCTCACTGCTATTGGGGCAGCGGCATTTCGCCTGGGAGTGACCTTCCAGTGACAGCTAGACAGACGCGTGGGCACCGGCACCTTTCCTCGCGACCCACTTCAACACAAGTCTCGGGAGTTTAGCGCCCAACGTCTGAGGAGTTTGATTTCATAGGCCGCCCGGATGGTCACGTTCTGATTGCGCCAAAAGTGATGCTGGCTCGGTCAAGGCACACTGGAGTAATGCCGTTTGCCTTAACCGGGCGCTGTTGTTATTTTTTGTTTCCATACTTCGGAGATGCTAAGGTTCCACAGACGGAAGTTCACACAAGGTAACCCATCTGTAGTAATATCTGAGTACCACTCACTGAGGATCCGCTGATGACGCTATTCGTTTCCACGTGAAAAGTGTGCTTCGTATGCTACTAAAGAGTAGCGAGAATTAACGAGAATTTTGCCAACCTGTGGCTGGCATGCTACCCATCGCCCCGAAAAATGCTACTTCGACGTCCATTTTTTGAGTAGTTATGTAGATACCCTAACCCACCAATTGAAATACCTAGGACGACCTACAGGGCGGCGAAACATATGGTAGGCGGTCCAGGTGTCTTAAAGAACCTGTCAACATAGATCTTGTTTCAGGTACGGCACAATGCGAGACCAGACAAATGTGCTGCTCCAGACAAAGCATTATCGACACACTAATCGTCGGGTTGTTAAACCCTTCGGCGGCAAACAACCGGTTTTGTTACTCTTGAGGCTCGTCAAGCTAGCGTGATTCCCGGGTTCTGGTCAACCACTTGTTCAATCTGAACCCAAATGGTGCGCAGATAGCGAAATTACAAATATAATTTAGTTTGACGGAAGCTAGACTTAATCCAGCTGAAGTATCATCATTATCATCATCACCGACAGCACTACATTCACACATTAGCTACTATCGAGTATATACGAGCACATAACACGCACTGACCAGTGGCTAGCGTTCGACGAGCACTCAGTTATACATTTGTCAGGTGTTTTGCTCTCGGTCAGAATGTAACACTGTTTTTGCAACCGTTCCAACGACAAAACGGGAAGCTTGGACACCAGTTCCTAGCATACTAGAGAAGTCTAGCCCGATGCAAGCTTTCCAACGACAACGCGAGAAGCCTGGTCACCAGTTTTTAGTACACTACAAAAATCGGATGGCAAGGATAAAGCACTGAAATTTTTCAACGTGCTAAGTTCCCTGAGCAAACGATCTGGGACCATTTCCAATCCGGAAGTACTAGAAGTTGGAATCAGATGGTCTATGATCAAATTGACCACGAAGTTGAAGAGAAGAGACGAAATGAAACAGTCTAGCCTGAAACCACTGGACGAACTGACCCCAGACAAGAGCATATCATAGACCATTACGCGTCCACAAGAGTTGATCTACAGTGCTTCACGAGCGTCGGGAACTTATGGGGCCAGTTGTTTCATAGACAATGCCATAGTGCCCGACGATCAGCAGAGGCACAGACAACTTTCAAGTCAAGAAGGACCAACACTGTTGATTGCTGAAAGCAGTGTCGCTGCCTTGGGAACTAGCGAAAAGGGAACACGTAATCGATGCAACCTTCTGCAGGACTGAGGAGTTGTCTTCCTCATGCTCCTACCAGTTAACCTTCAAAAGAAGATATCAGGAAGTGCCTTTAACTCCATAGCTATCAGGCTAATGCCAAGATGGTGTTCACACAATGTTTGCTGAAGTATTTCAATTTGCGGACAACTTCTCTCCACTCCGTGTGATACCACTATCGTTCTTCAGCAGAGTAACTGAAGATTCACCACCTCGTTGAAGATTTCTGAATACACACCTTCTTCTCCTGGTGCCTTATCAGGTTTTATTGTGGGGGATAATTTACACCTTATTTGTTCTGCTAGCGGACAACTAGGATTTACATTCCACTCACTCAGCGAACAGTGTATTCACAGGAGTTGTTGAAACAGGTAAAAGCAAGGTTGAAAATCAAGCATACATCGATTGTAGCGATATGGGGCTTTGTTCTCATATAGGGAAAGAGCTAGGCCACTCGGAATGAGTCTCAGAGAGTTGACAGGTAAACTATTGCTTAATCACTTCAATACTTCGATGCAAGCTACGTTGGAGTGAACCCACCCACCTTGATTGCAGGTATCTACGTTTTTCGGTACTCTCGTAGTCGAGAACTGACTAACTATACATCATAACATCACATGTAAATAGATGATCGTTTGCTTTGAGGGTATCACCATCACTTATGGAAGGAAGAAACGCGCGTCCAAAAGATGATTGTCTACGGAAACGCCCTACCACTGCAAAGCGTTGGTAGCTCCTATGTGTCCTTCTGCTTAGCAAGTCTAGTGCATTTTCAGAACTCTCCTCCAAGGCCATCTGTATGCCACATATGACGACCAACAAGCGAGTGAATTGAGGACAAAATGCACGAACTTATCGATGGTGGATGCGATAGTTGATGACTGCACGTTTTTTACAGACAGGTCTACAAGCCTTCTCGATTTCCAAATGAACAATAGATGCCTGCAGTTGGCGCAAAGTAGGCGAGATCATGGTTGGTGAACCGATCGGCTATCAGTTTTGTCAGTGATAAGCTAGCTCGGCTGATATCGCGGGCATTCGAATCAGCCGAATGAGAGCACAACACCAACAAGCAAGAGAGTTAGGAATTACCCATTACTGTCTAGAGGTAAATAGGCCAGTTCGTAGGCAGGACGTACTAGGCAACGTTTGCTTCGTAATCAAGTTACTACGGATGTAACGCTGGATACTACTGATGAGGCATGCTAGTAGTATGGTTTCTGGTAAATCCGCTTCGCGTCTCTTGAAAAGTGAGATCTATTACGAAATTTGTGGAGTCGCTTTGAAGAATTTGCTTGCATTTGGGTAACAGTCAATGAATATACAGGAAAGTTCAGGAAGGCGCGTTCAAGGAGAAGATGGATATTCAGTTTTCTAAACAAGATGCATATGAGGGTTTTGCTCCTCTGTACAATAGTCTAATAAAAAACGAAAGCCTTCTTCCATTTCACGGGTAATTTCGTGTTTATTGTACGGGAAAACCAGTAACAGCCAATGTAAGATACACTTGTACAACCCACTGGGAAGTAAGGGGCCTAACATGGTGCCTTATTTTACGTGTTACAGCAACCCATTGTACTTTAATGGGGGAAGTCCACTCAGCATCCGTCGATACACGTCAATAGACAGAGGTGTGGCAAAGCCTCCTGGTACTCTGGCTTGAGAGTTGGAACGGCTGTGACAAACTGTTCCTTAAAAGTTGACTAATGTGGAAGTGTTCGCTGACGGGTGTACCCTGTTGTCAGATTTTTCAGCCAGAGTCTCTCGTTGGGGAACCTGGTCATCTTCCTGTGTAGGTTTGGACCAGACGTATAGCTGCAAAATTGACGTGGTGGTCGGACTTCAGATTTGCAATGATCCGGCTGACTGAAACATCGTTCCATGAGCGGCAGACATACCAGAAAGGCCAGAGGGAAGCAGGCAAACAACGAGCAGCGAAAACGTACCACGTGAAATCTTATTAGAAAGGGGCCTGCAGGAAAAGTCGTACTGTTCTTCGCCACACATTTTCGAATCCCCAATCTGGATGAATGTGAGATTATCCATCGATAAACTCTGGTTTTGGGATATACGAGTGAGCACTGGTTCGCAGTAGCAAAACATGATTCCTTAAATCGCGACTTACGTGCGCATAATAAAAGAAGGCGGTCTTTCTGCGCCAGCCGGGCTGCCACTGACTCGCCATTCACAGACGCTATCCCGCTACCGCACCACGCGGGGACTTTTGCCTGCTGGGTTTCCCCCCTGGGCCGGTTCGCCCCTCCTTAGGCGACCTGGACAGTCTGCCTTCCGACTGACCATCCATATCGACGCCGTGCTTAGCGTGGACGCCCGATCAACATGCGCGAGTCAGCACCAGAACTCCCGTCCCCGAGAAATTCCGCCATCCGGCCTCCAAGTAGCTAGATTACAGACACTCATAAGCGAGTATACTTCCTTAGCAAAACATCTGGTCTGTCCTGTGGAATTATCGTTCAGTTACCTATACGTCTGCGACATGCACACAGATTAACTACTGTCGAATATATGAGATCACATAACACGCATTGACTAATGGCTAGTGTTTTACGAGCTCTCAATTCTAATTTGTCAGATTGTCTGGCCTCGGTCAAAATGGAACTTGTTGTTTTCTGCAAACTTTTTCAACGACAACGCGGAAAGTCTGGTCACCAGATTTCAGCGCACGAAATAAGGCAGACGCGACATTTTTTATACAGTTTTTCAGGGGTAAACAGTTTTTCTGGGGAAATCTATGATGCTAAGAAATAAATTTAAGACCTGCACTTTTTGGGTTGAGGTAGAATGCTCTGATAGCTACAGGATGGTAACCAACTGCAATGTGTCCTTCTGTGTAGTTCACTCTATCCTTTATCTCGCCTGGTGCTCTAATTTCCTTGTGCATGGTGTAAGCGGCCCTGCTTTTGGCATGCTGTTCGCTCTGCCTATGCTGAGTAATCTTCGTTTTACACAAGCGGATTGTTTGTGATGATGAACCTTCCCTCGTTGGCGCACAACACTTATGCGTACCTGTAAAATCACTTACCAATTGACGAGAGTATCTGGCACTTGCCTGGTGTTTATGTTAAGTGAACACAGCTTCCAACCGGGTGTGGTGATGCGCTCCAGTAATCCAGGAAAATTGAGGCCAGTCGAGGAATCAGTCCAAGATCTGCGTAAGGTCGCGTTCGCTGATCGGGTGTACTCGTCGTTGCCGCACTGCATACCTTGGACGGTCCGTTTTGGGGGTGACAGAGTGTACCAATATCCCACCTCTGCCACCAGTCCAAGGCACCTATTTGACGAAAATTCCAGTTCCTATTTACAGCCTCTAACGTTGCGCTACTTCTCACTGCTACTGTGGCGCCGGCAATGCACCTGGGAGTGACGCTCCAGTGGCAGCTAGACAGACGCGCGGGCACCGGCACCTTTCCTGGCGAGCCCCTTCAACACAAGTTTCGGGAATTTCATTTCATAGACCGCCCGGATGGTCACGTTCTGATTGCGCCAAAAGTGATGCTGGCTCGGTCAAGGCACACTGGAGCAATGCCGTTTACCTTAACCGGGAACTGTTGTTAGTTTTTGTTTCCATACTTCGAAGATGCTAAGCTTCCACAGACGGAAGTTCACACAAGGTAACGTCCATCTGTAGTAATATCTGAGTACCACTCACTGAGGATCCGCTGATGACGCTATTCGCTTCCACGTGAGAAGTTTGCTTCGTATGCTACTAACGAGTAGCGAGAATTAACGACAATTTTGTCAACCTGTGACTGGCATGCTACCCAACGCCCCGAAAAATGCTACTTCGACGTCCATTTTTTGAGTAGTTATGTAGATACCATAACCCACGAATTGAAATACCTAGGACTATGTGGTGCTTCAGGCAAGGCATTATCGACACACTAATCGTCGGATTATTAGACTATTCGGCGGGAAACAACCGGTTTCGTTACCATTGAGGCTCATCAAGCTAGTACATTTCCCGGGTTTCCGTCAACCACTTGTTCAATCTGAACCCAAATGGTGCACAGATAGCAAAATTGCAAAACTAAATTGGTTTGACGGAAGACCAGACTTAATCAAGCTGACGCACTTTTCAATGACGTCCTTCAAATTTCTTAGCCGCAGCCACTGTTCATCTCTCATCGCGACCTTGAAGAGGAGCATCTTTTTGAGTCAATTTTGACAATGTGAATCCCATATCTGCAAAATCCTCCCGAGCGGGAGACAATTGTCCCGTACGGACCCCGTACGGAGTAACACAAACTAAGCCACGGCACCAGTGGTAGAAAGCGTCTTCTGCGATCCTGGCCTCAGATCATTTGCCAGATGAACCAATATGTGGCGAAAAACTACGTGGATCCGGGCAGTTAATTGCCACATCCTGTCGAACTGGCAGCAAGAGGGCCGGTTTGTGCCAATTAGTAAGGAAACCGGAAAGATTCACTAACATAGTTTACTTACCCATGAAATATGATTGTTTCCAGTGCGGTAGCTCAATAAACAGGGATCTGGCCATCTGCCTACTCTCATACCGCTCATCCAAGTGATCAGGTGTTACCGTTCAGCGTATACCACATCACTTGTTCATACAGTGCGACGACAGCATGGTGATTTCATTGGTAGTTCTCTTGTGAGATTATCCGCTGTTTATGTTAAGAAGCAATAGAGAGCATAGGAAACGATACAGGCGCGTATGTTGAGCCTTTGTCAGGCATTCTAGTGATCGAAACTAAAAGTTAAAATGTCGTGGAATAAGCTGAAATACCCCAAGGAAGGAAACATCTCTTCCCGAAACTACCAGGATCGGCCTGGCACCACTCAAGATTTTTTCGCGGAATGTTCACATTTCTTTGACGAGGGTCGATGTTTTCCATATGTTTGGAAATCACGTGAATGTAAAGCATGCATAGCATCCTCTGGTTACGACTGCATCACGTGCCCAAATTCGAGAGTTCAACCGCCACGTACTGTGCTTCCTGTAGAGAGGAAGTTTTGGTCGGCCATTCCAACTAGCCTCTGGAGAGGCCTATTTTGCGTAGAACATGGCTGAAATATTTATATGTTATTCAGCACACTGGTGGGCACAACAAAAAGTCTTTTTTAACGGTATTTTTTAACACCCGCAAAGTCCAAAAGCCCTTTACGGGATAATCAGCGCAGAAGGATAAAATAGCGGGACGGAGAATAAGTCGTTGACAGTAGTGAGGGAATTAACTAATTCACGCTAGCAGTGAGGTGATGTCATTAGGTCTCATACAGGCTGATTGTTCCAGGCATTTGTGGTAGGCATCAGCCACCATCCGTCTCATCTCACCTCCTCCTGTCACGTAGCTTCAATTGAATAAAATGACGCAGCAAACCATCACTGTTCAACCGGATAGGGAATGCTGAAGTGCGTCGAATGCGCAGCTACCTACCTCACCTCCCCAAATCATCGGTGAACGAAACTGTGGCAGCTATAACCACTGTACGACAAGTACACGGTTCTTACAGCTGACGATGATGATGATGACTGTTCCACGTTACACGGACGCTGAATTAAGCACTGGCCGCATATGGATCACACATTCAAGGCCGAGGAAATGGTATTGTTACACCGATCTTGTGT
Organism: Clonorchis sinensis; assembly: GCA_003604175.2. Lineage (NCBI taxonomy): Eukaryota > Metazoa > Platyhelminthes > Trematoda > Opisthorchiida > Opisthorchiidae > Clonorchis > Clonorchis sinensis. The sequence continues at coordinate 3,750,392 of CM030372.1, read as the reverse complement.
CAGTTATCGTAGTGCTGAAACATTATCATAGACTGTATACCCCTGAAATTGACGAGGGTACAATAATAATTCTCTGTTGAAACCACGTTATATTTACAGTATAGAAAAAAGTCAGAGGAAAGGTTAGAAGGATACGGTTCAGCTTGGTTGTAATAAGAAAAATCATCGTCGATCCGTTTTCCCGGTAGACCGTTTCCCAGAAAACAGGTGTTTCGGTTTCCAGTCTGGAATAGTACGATCACCCTCTCCTTTGCGTGCCAGAGTGACAGTCTTGCGTTGAGCAAGTTTGTTCATTCTTTGGACTTTTTCCTGCATCTTCGGGTCACGCACAGCAGACAGCGATCGAGGCCTTGAAGCTCGGGCAATAGAAGCTTCGCGATGTGGGTTCGGAGTGGAATTTCGCTGGCGTTTCATCCTCTTCAAAGCTCGGCCTCGTTCACCCTGAGTGGAACGAAAAATGGGCGAACGGTAAATGGGTGGGTAGGTAATGGACAGTAGAGATAGGGGGCCTGAGCAAACTATTACATGCAAGCTGGTTGTTAAGTTGAGTCCGTGGTTGGTCACAGGTGCTTTTGAATTGGGACGACCCACATGAGTCCTTCCCAAGACGGAAAATTGCCTATTCACTCTTCGAGATGTGGGATTACCGTTCTTCTGCGAGACAAGAGAAAGGCCACTGGGAGGGGCTACTGTCAAAGCACGCACAGAGCGCCTGGATGATTAAACACCTGACGGGCGAACGCTCGACAATAGTTTGACCGAGAACTTATGAAAGATATGGATTTTATGTACAATACTGTAAAATGAGAGAGCTTACAGATGTGGTTTTCCGAGCTAATCTGCTTAATGCTGCAGTATAAGCTAACAACAGCTGAAACGTTGTTACGAACGCTCAGTACTTAAGCATACTGTAAGTCACGTCCGGTTAACCTGATTGACAGTGACGTGGCTATCAAGATAGTGACAGCAGCCATGCTGCCGCAAGCCCAAGTGAGTCAGGTAAGGCACAAGTGGATGAATGTAGGGTAGCTGCCTTGAGAAAAAAAGAAGTCAAACAATAACGACGTTTGGGATGTCAGGCTTGAGACAGTTCCCCTGTGCGAAGAGACCAAACTGCTATCGACTGTGCCATAAGTAACTGGCAGGTCGCCAACAAGAATAATCCGCCGTTTCAGGGTGAGCTGATAAGACATTCTAAAAGTCACGGTTGCAAAAAAACTGACTGATGTACTAGATCTATCTGCGCCCGCGGAAACTTGTCACGTTGGCGAACTAGGGTCTACTATGAGGTCGCTGCAACACCCTTTCGGTGCCTAACTGCCATGCCACCAGAAGGAAGCACGAGGGCTGGAATACTGCCACGTTGCCCAAGCCTAGACAGGGGAAGTCGAGAGGCAAAGGTCGGGTTCGAATCATGGATCTTCCGGTCAGTAGATCCGCGCTTCAAACACTGAGCCGAATAAGAGTAGCGTGAAGCTAAGTATGAGTGTTCTGGAACCATGTAAGTGATTAATCTAGACAGGTAAGGAATGTGCTTCAGTACCGTAGCCACTGGGGAGGCCAAATGATGGCGACGTTTTTTGAAAATGCATTTAATATGTCAGCGGGAATTGAAAAGACTGGCAAGTCTACCTCGTTCCCAGCGATCAATTATTTATGCTTTCAGTGTGGTTGCTCCCTGAAGGGGCAAGCTGACCCATCGAAAATGGGCATACATTGGAACGAAGCCCACTCACAGACCTATTGGATATTAGCTCAACGCAATAACATCGTCGTGAGGACATACTTCTTGAACACGTAATTGGCACACACACAGCCAAGTCATGGTAGAAGCGTACCTATGAAACGCTGCTAGTATTCTGTCGTGGAGGTAAGCGGTAAATACTTGTACGGTAAGGGATATCCTACTCAACAGGAAAATGAGACTGATGAGCGCATCGTACCACATGAGGAATTGGATGCCGATCAAATTCAGCGGGAGTAAGTCACAAGAGCAGTGTGAACACATTCCAGGACACCAGTATATCTAAACCCAGTGCTGCAGGTGAACACGTGGTGCACAGTCAGCTCCCTTTGAATACACTCTTCAATTACGTAAAACACAACTCGTCCCAACATTAAAACACAGACCCCTTACCTCCTCTTCCATATCCACATCAAGGCCAAGTTCGCCTAAATCTGTGCGTATCTTGTGAACACTAACCGAACGAGCAGATCGAGGAACTTGAGGTGCACGAACATGTTTGCGAGCACGTGACTCCAATATACGAATTGCACGGGCCTCGCGTATTCTGTAGAGGAAAAAAACACAGAGAGAAACATGTGGAAACAGATGACTTGAAAGATTTCCATGAACAGTCCAACATAAGAAACGTTAAGGTAACTCATTATCGTTTGGAAGCAGCGCATGAGTCAGAAATTGGTTCCAGCTATCACAGTTTGATTGGCAGATCAGTTTACAAATGTGGCAGGCGAAGGCTGATATCGATGAATCGTGAATAAGAGAACGATATTGGTGTTGCTACAGTGCCTATTCGTGGGGTCGGCGTAGGGGGTAGCAACACACTAAAGACAGTAGCATGGAGGAATGAATGTTACTAGTTGAGCCGCTGTGCTGTTCGTCAGTGCCTTCAACCAGTTATGTCTCGTCTTTTGATCCCAGTCTGGGAGAACGGCAGTTGCAAATACCGTCACGAAGAGACTGGACCTTACCGTGGGGTGACGGTTTGTGTACCTCGGCGACCCATTGAGCTATACTGGGGGGTGCCCGCGTGACACTCACAGAGTCTCTCATACCAGGTTGGTCCATGGGTAGAGGTCTGACGAACACAGTCTCCTGGCCCTCCAGGTTGGGGGTTGGAACATGTGTGGCGACGTGTTCCGTAAAAATGGTAATGCACTTGCATTTCCAGCCCAACACCGCTGCCTTGCGGTTAGGCTTTTGAGCCAAAGGCTTTGGTTGAGGACCCTAATCGTCCTCCTGTCTAGGTGTGGGCGCCCTGGCAGTATCCCAGCCCTCGTACAACCATGACATTCACAACTGAATTTATTAGTTATGGTGTCCTCAGTCTCCTTTGGCACGACTCCCTTCAACACACGGTTGGATGAAAAAGGTTTTGAGATGAAGCGATCAAAGTACACGACCAAGCCTGTGCCAAGAACAACATATAATTAGCTCATCTACCGGATAAGTTTATTCCCGAGAAAATTATTCGATGGACTTCAGCTTGTTGACCAAACGTAAACCCAGCAACGGTCAGGTCTCTGACTCACGTAACAGTTAGATTCAGTTTAGTACCCAATGCTACCGGCGACTCTTTAACAGGGAATTATTCTGGTAGGATTTTCCCAGAAATCTGAAGTTAGAGTATGCGTAAGCGGTAGAGAGACTAGTACGCACACACTCCGCACTATCCAACTGCTCCCGTATAAGCCTGGTCAACCTGAATTACGTCGTGATGCATTGCGCCGAAAAAGGGTGACGGCTAAAAGGTCTGACTTGAACCAAACTTCTGACATGGTCCACAGATAACCGCCCGATTTGGAAATGGCCCATTGGTGGGGACTACCTAAGAGAGGAGCTACTGGGTATAAGCGAAAGAAGCGGGACGGTCAGATCAAAGAAAGGAGGTCAGATTCAAAAGTGAGCTGTAACAGGCATTCATTCATTTATTTGATCCAGTAAGAGACCATCAGGGCGTTCCATGAAGGAAAAGTGATAACAACACCCAAGAGAGACTACATATCTGAACAGCCACTAAACGGCGTCAGGCATGATCTACTGAGCAAACCCACCCTCCCTCAGATAGAGTGACTCCTTCCAGTGGTCGTCTCTTATCGGAGAAGAGGACTAGTGCGTCGGGATAAGAGGACGGATTCCGATATATGTTACTTTCCTGTCACAGGCTCGTGTGTGTACCTGGGATTGGAGTGTAGACAGTCTTGGAGGGAAGACCTACAATGACAACTGGTGGTCGGTGATCAAGGGTAGTTCCGCAGCAGTCGCAGTGCAAAAAGGTACGCATTAAAGTTCATCATAGTTGGCCATATCACTTTACATGGCCCAATCCTATTGTCTACACACTACATCGACTGCTACACAGATATCACGAGACGCGCGCCGCCAACAGTAAGATGAACAACCTTTCAGCGCAGGAAGATATCGGTGTGCACAGCAAATTTTTAGTCAGAACTTTCCAAGCTTTACAGTACTCCTTAACAAAAGAAATCCGGTTGTGGCTAGGTTAGTGACTTCTATAAAGCAATAGAGCTCTAGTAGAAATCTACACCAATCACTGAGAGTGCAACACACCCCGTCAGTGGCTCCATTTATGGCTGGTGATGAATCTACTTTCGGCGTAAGTAACTAGCATTGTGGCTCATTTATCCATGATGTGACTAACGGGATGCAAAACGGTCCCGTGAATACAAGCACGTTATCAACATGCCATTTATTGTGGCTCAGGTGTGCCTCGAAGCGCACTGCACCATGCAAAAACGCATCAAAAGATATAAGAGGACACAATTAGCTAGAAACCGTCAATGTGAAGAATGAAATACACGGGAGATTTGGAAACGCTTACTTTGCTGCAGTTTCTCGGATCTTCTTCATTTCTGGATTATTCGCATCAGGATCTTTGGTCCAATCAGACTCCTCATACACACCGGCAGCCTCCATGGTGGCTTCCTGCTTCTCCAACATGTTCAGACGTTCTTCGATGTCGGCGTCGAAGAAATCTATCAAATTATACCCATCCATAATTTCGGGAATGATGTCGTTGGCCTGTTCCGGACGTGCGATTCGCCAATGCTCGCGCAAATTAATGATGAACGGATCGTCACCCGCAGCTAGTTCTCGCTCACGCATTAATGGTTGACAGGACACACCGTCATCTTCCACCTCCATTCCGTCTTCGGGACCAAATGCAGCTGTCCGAGAGCGTTTTTGAGCGCGCTGACGCCGTTTTGCCAAGACGCCAGGAGGGATAATTGGCGGTCGATTCACCGTTCCATCCTGAATGGGAGAACAACAGACCTGGTGTGAAAAATCCCTGGTCGGAAGGAATAAGGCGAGTTGACTTTCTACTAACGCGACAAATTAGTTAGGCGAACACAAAACAGGCAGTCCACGATGTGACAAAGCTAGCCGAAAGTTTAACTAGTCACCTTGGCACACCATCTGAGAACTTCAGGCGCTATATATTGAACAAACCAGTGCTGGGAAATCGTATTCGATAGTGCAAGATATGCGAGCAATCAATTCAGTTCTGTTTTGGGCATCGTTTAGTTTTCACAACGTTACCGCTCCCTTTTGCCAGTTGCAGTTTCTTCTGGCGGTGACCAGAAGCACCGTGCTGCCATTTAAGGTGAAGAAACTGAACAAGACCAGTACAAAACACCAAGTCTTCAGTGCCGGTGAGGAGCTTTCAGATTTACCAGTGTATTTTTATGGGCTCGAAATTCAGAAGAAAATACTTCGACGCATCTGGAGTGACACTCAAAAAAGCAAGCAAACAGGCGTTTGTAATAACTAAGAGAATTCATAGTGCCAGTTGAATTCAGTCAAACTTTTGAATGTAAAATGCAGGTGCGCTTGGTAACGACGGACAAATACTCCGTAGTGGTTTAACCAATGACCGGATCATGAGCAAAGGTGGCCACTACGACCACAGAAGAAGTCGAAAGATCCAAATACAACACGTGGTTGGAAGATAATTTGAGGCAAAATAAGATGATGGAACGGCACAAAGACAGGTCTAAACACTCCACAAAGTGGTTCATTACCGGGAAGATCTAAACTTACCGAATTTAGCTCACTATCATCTCTCGGTTTTGGTTTGGCAACGTATAAACGACTAGTAATACTACTGCCTTCTTCACCATCCTGGTGATTCGAAACCGTCGCAGCCCGAAGCTTCGCCTGAACGCGAAGTGCCAATAGGTCATCACAGGCAGCCGCACGAACTCGAATAACACCCTCTTCAGTGACGGTGGACATCTGGAGAAACAATGGACGCTGCGTATCCATCACCTCCATTGTAGTCACGTCATCAGAATCTGTCGGAAAACGAACCACCTCACGAATAAGGTCTTTGTCACTGTCGGCCAATTCATCGAATGAGCGAATATCTTTCTACAAAAGAGCGGAGGGTAGTGGGCAACATAAGTGACAAGATACTCCATTGGCACTTAATCAACATTGGAGATGGTGTCTGCAACATATTCAGTACGAACGTAGTCGAACAGATTCTGCAATGTGTCTAGGTTGATTAGTGGCGGAAAAACAAGACGTTTCGATCACCGTGGGTAACCTTCGCCAGAGCAGAGTGATCAGATTCCGATTACGGAGAATCGTAAAAACTGTATTTGGTAGTAGTCCAGCTACAGTCTGTTTGGGAGCAATCAGATACAATACACATGTAGCGTTTATCGCCGCGTTTACGGGGAACCCTCACACAAACAAGCCACGCAGCAGCGACTATCAGTTGGAATCCAGTCAATAAAAGACTCATCAGCTCGGTGGCTCAAGAATTACCAGAGGTGCACAGCGGAAAGCGACCAGAAAAAATAGGGAGGCCGGTTCAACAAACATTTTAAAAAATCGTTCAGCTGTAGCACCCTTCCGCTGCCTAACTGCCATGCCACCCGAAGGAAGCACGAGGGCTGAGATACTTCCAGGTTGCCCAAGCCTAGACGGGAAGTCGAGAGACAGAGGCCGGGTTCGAACCACGGACCATCCGGTTAGTAGATTCGCGCTCTAACCACTTGAGCCATGTCTCCTTGTTCCAGAAAGGCGGTACACATCAAAAAAGGAGTACAAGCGAAAACAGGTTGTTGTCCGATTTGTTTTAAAGACTGCCAGAGCGTCGGAGCTTGAAGAATGACTCCAAAGTGCCTACAGTTGTGCCTGCAGAGTTAGAGTCAGCTAAAGGCAATCGGCGGCGAAAGCATCTGTTGATCCTTAAGAATGATGTCACAAACACCGACCCCAGAAAACAGGTAACTCCCTGAATCACCTGAAGCGTCAGGTGACAGCTGTTTCGCTTTTCAAGTGATTTACATCTTGACTACGTGCAGTACTGCATGGCCGATTCATCATTATCTTCAGTGATGCAATTGTGATACTTCGATAAATTCTGTATAAAATTAGCTAAGCTGTTTGATTAGACACGTCTCCTGTTTGTTTGTCAGTTTTACACTGTATTTAGAGTGTCGCCCAGAAATAAATCTACCGATTGTTAACAAAATTTTCCGAAAAAGAGATAATTGTTCATTTTTTCAGACACTTTCAAGTGGTGTCAGTGGGTTACGGATTTCCGCCTTTCACTCTAAGGCTTTGGAACGTAATGTCCGGGAAAAATGACTGTACCGCAGTCTACAAGTCTGTTATGCCTCCCTTGGATGACTGCCACGCACCTGGTAGGAACTTTCCCACAAACACTGATGCTTCGTTGGCGTACACATCACAATCGATCGTATAATGACTGGAAATCCGACTCGGAACAAAATCCAAGTGACTCGTGGGTGACCCAAGGAAAGCCCAACAGTGGGCTGACAACCGCATGAGACACATCCGAAGCTACCAAAATCCAGTCACATGGTCAATCGTCATGAAGCAAGCGTACAAACCTCTGTCTGTTCGTCAGCTGAATAAATATTCCTCTGCAAACAGTAAGCCACACATCAATAAATACACACACATAAGATGATGAATAGTCACAAAAATAATAAAGCATCACAAAACGTGTTGCAGTTGCAAAGCAGATTAACAACTTCTATTCGTTTATCTCCGCTGCAAAAGTTACTGCTCTTCGTATGAGCAGAACTGATCGACAGAGAACCAATGACAGACAAGAACAACTTAAATGCAAGATTACAATTACCGAAACTTGTTGGTATGCATGCGGAGCAGAACCAATTTTTTCAATTTTGTGCTGTCAGCTATTTAGTATTGTAAAAGCGGCAGTTAGCGGTTTATCCACCATGCCATCTATTGCCTCCTGTGGCGGAATTCGCTTTTAATCTACATCTCATGCAACATTGATTCTATTTTCGTCTGGTTCTCTTCCCATCTCCCGACTACAATTTTTGATTCTTCGTCTGACTAAAGACAACTTCTTATCCATTCCATTTAGTTTTTTACTGACCTGATTATTTTGAGCCCTAAGACAGAGATCTTTTCGCGTCATGGCACGTATGTGTTGATCTGTGATTTCACTCATAATCACTCGGCTTTCTCTGTTGGTTTCGGTTATAAGTTTCTTGGGGTTGTCGTTAAGCTTGTAAAATATACATGCACCCTGTGTTCGTCCGTTTTTACGCGGTGGCTCACAGAATCGTAGATCAATGGAGAGTTGAGCTACTCATCAGTAAAGCTGTGCAACTGTTCTAGTACGTTTTGTGAAAACTGGGTGAACTCTTTGGTGGTGCAGTGCTTCGTTAATTATACTCAGTGTTTAGGTTTTTGTCATTTCACTAGTAGTTCAAGCAGTTGTAAAACGTCGTACAACACATTGGTACTAGACTGTGCAGAGTATCAGCAAGCTTTTGTTGTGTTCCAGTGAATTTATTTAAACGTTCTACTCCAAATACGACAACACCGCTGTCCTAAACATCACCAAACCGGTGAAACGCTGAAGGGACTAGTTGTTTCTCAAGCCAGGTGAGCTCTCCTAGTTGCAATCATGAAACCGGAACAAATCAATAATCTATATGCCAAACCTTTGCCAGCAGTCCGAAAACACCGGACGCCGGTAACGCAAACTAACGCATGTGAATACCGAGTAGGCGAGATGAAAAGACTAACCTTATTTGCAGCAATCACCAGAGGTTTGTTGCGAAATAATGGGCGTAAGCTTTCAAACAAAGTCAGCTGCTGTTTTATCGTGTAGCCACATTGTTCCGACAGGTCCATAATGTAGACTACAGCAGCTTGCAAGTGAGCTAAAGCGGTGATGGCCAACATTTCGATGGTGTTGTGTTCCTCCAGAGGGCGGTCAAGCACACCGGGAGTGTCAACCACCTGCCACCGAAGATTCTTGTAGTCGGTGTGTCCGACGAACAGAGATTTCGTGGTGAATGGAAATGGCTGGACGTCCACATCTGCACGTGTAATCTGAAGCGACAAATATAAAGGAAGTCGTTTTTTCAGTGACTAGCCGAGGCAAACATCATTCGAAGGATGAATGCTGAAGGGAAGCGACAGGGTACCTGTTAACTCCAAACGTACCTCGACATCGTACCTGTCTGGAATTCTCCAGAGGGAATGTCAACCACATAAGGAAGGAAAAGCTAAGGTTTTCGGTACTCCTTAACGGGATCGTGTAGTAGTTCAGCTGTAGTACCCATTCGGTGCCTAGCTGCCATGCCACTGGAAGCAACAGGGCCAGTAGACTGTCAGGTTGCCCAGTAACAGTCGAGATGCAGAGGTTGGGTTCGAACCATGGACGTCCCGATCAGTAAATTCGTACCCTAACCACTGGGCCACCTCGAGTAGGAACCATCACGTATGTCCCAGGGAAGATGCAAAACCCCCACTTGAACAAACCGTACAGACTGATTTTGTCGGCAGATTATTCAAGATGGATGGAACTGTCACGAGACCTTTTCCTAACAAGATTGCATCATCCGCAAAACGTAGGTAGGAAACTGTCCTATTGAGCTCTAAATCACCAGCGATAGTAACCCCTAGTGCTCATTTAGAGATGCCGACAAGCGAGAAAATGAAGGATTGTCAAATTGAACAAGCTTAGCGAACAAGTGGTGAGTGAAAAGGACGAGGGAAGTCATTTATACTATCGAACATGATCTGGAGATGGTAGTGTTTTCTGCAAAGAAGCCTCGCGGGACTCTGCAGCTCCCCACAAGAGACTGGCCCCCGACAGGATTCCCGGCTAGTCGAAGCAATACAAACGGATAAGTTGCTGGATGTCAAACGGCATTTCATGAGATATATGAAAAACTCATTTCCCGTACATTTTGTCAATGAATGTGAGAATACACGAAATCGACTACCTATATCACCCTCTTACTAAAAGAGATTACAGAAGCGTTCCATTAATATTCACACAAAAATCCTGGCTAAACCAACTCCTCTCCCCTTTCGCTCGTGCGAACTGAAAGAGACTCAAAACATAAGACTGAATCAAATTTGGGGACTTTGCGTACCTGATAAGCCCTTCGTGGGTTATAGAAGGGTCATCAGAAACCTTATAAGTCGTTTTTCATAAAAAATGGTCTGCCGGAAGTCGAGAAGAACACTTATAAAATATCATTTGTTTTCTCCGAAAGGCAGAAAATCACCTAAAATACAAGTCGTCTATTTCATAGTGTCCATTACGCCAAGCCAGGATCGCCGTGCAAGTTCATATATGAGTGATGCATGAAAGCAGCTAGCTGGCATGTCACTCGACGGAGACCAAACTGGAAAACCAATCTCACATACGGTTCTACGCACAAAAATTGCCTCGCCGTTGAACGCAAACTGAAATTTCACAGCCATCATAGACTTTCTCTATCAGATGTGTCCCGGATATGTTCAGGAGCTCTCACTTTGTCGTGCTTCACGGATACAATGACACTGCGGACTTCGCTGCTTGGGAGTCAGTTCCTTAAGGTTTAACCACGCTACAAAGACCAACGGGGAGCAGCGAATCCCCGTACTACCAGAAGTTGTATTTCGAGGGAGGATGGGGGAATCCGTACTGCGCACTGCGGCAGGATTGTTCAACCAATAAGGCGTCTCTCCCGGGCTACCAGCATCTACCTTTCCCGAAGATGGATGGGTGACAAAAGGCCGACCCACACATTAATAAATATACACACACACACATAAGATGATGAGGAGTCACAAAAATAATAAAGCATCACAAAACGTGTTGCAGTTGCAAAGCAGATTAACAACTTCTATTCGTTTATCTCCGCTGCAAAAGTTACTGCTCTTCGTATGAGCAGAACTGATCGACAGAGAACCAATGACAGACAAGAACAACTTAAATGCAAGATTACAATTACCGAAACTTGTTGGTATGCATGCGGTAAACGGAACAGTATGCAACGGTTCGGCGCGTGCAGCGGGGATCAACAATAAGAACACGGTTGATGAAAATGTGCACACCTTATGTTCACACGAAGTCAATTCACCCAAACAGTGGTTCTTCTAATCATACAACCAGTACAAGATCAATGTAACGGTGTATCAGAGTTTAGCCCTGATTGTGTTTAGGTATTCAAGTATTCCCTCAAACAGACTGTACGGCTTAACCAGGATGTGGTGGACTAGGCCCCCACCGTACAAACGGGTTAGAGAAGCAACAAATACTACAAGGGATGAATACCACGTTATCCAAACGATAGTGCTTGTGTCGGAACAGAACACTACTCATAAGGTTGCTGAAAACTCTTCGACGGTTCACAATCGATTTCGCTCTCACTTTGTCGTATTTCACGGGCTTCGCTGCCTGGAAGTCAGTTTCTTAAGGTTTAACCACGCTAATGAGACCAGCAGGGAGTAGACTGGCGAAAAGCAACGAGTCCCCGAGCTACCAGATATCGTACTGTGAGGGGTATGGGGTGGGGGAAATCGTACTGCGCACTGCGGCAGGATTGTTCAACCAATAAGGCGTCTCTCCCGGGCTACCAGCATCTACCTTCCCCGAAGATGGATGGGTGACAAAAGGCCGACCCACACATTAATAAATATACACACACACACAAGATGATGAGGAGTCACAAAAATAATAAAGCATCACAAAACGTGTTGCAGTTGCAAAGCAGATTAACAACTTCTATTCGTTTATCTCCGCTGCAAAAGTTACTGCTCTTCGTATGAGCAGAACTGATCGACAGAGAACCAATGACAGACAAGAACAACTTAAATGCAAGATTACAATTACCGAAACTTGTTGGTATGCATGCGGTAAACGGAACGGTATGCAACGGTTCAGCGCGTGCAGCGGGGATCAACAATAAGAACACAGTTAATGAAAATGTGCACACCTTATGTTCACACGAAGTCAATTCACCTAATTCAATTCTTCAATTCATTCAGTCAATTCTTCTAATCATACAACCAGTACAAGATCAATGTAACGGTGTATCAGAGTTTAGCCCTGATTGTGTTTAGGTATTCAAGTATTCCCTCAAACAGACTGTACGGCTTAACCAGGATGTGGTGGACTAGGCCCCCACCGTACAAACGGGTTAGAGAAGCAACAAATACTACAAGGGATGAATACCACGTTATCCAAACGATAGTGCTTGTGTCGGAACAGAACACTACTCATAAGGTTGCTGAAAACTCTTCGACGGTTCACAATCGATTTCGCTCTCACTTTGTCGTATTTCACGGGCTTCGCTGCCTGGAAGTCAGTTCCTTAAGGTTTAACCACGCTAATGAGACCAGCAGGGAGTAGACTGGCGAAAAGCAACGAGTCCCCGAGCTACCAGATATCGTACTGTGAGGGGTATGGGGTGGGGGAAATCGTACTGCGCACTGCGGCGGGAGTGTCAAAACAATAAGGT